>OZ007567.1:1600000-1610000 GCA_963931925.1 Onchidella celtica
TGATAATAAGACAAATGAGAATGTGAGAGTGGTTTGATCTAAATACAACAGCGTATGACGGTGGTTTGATCTAAGTACCATGACTTCAGAAACATGACCATAAAACAAAGATGTCAAAATCCTTGCCTGAGACCAAAACAAACAAAAAATGATTACCTTGATCTTAAGTAAAGTTACATACAATTATAAGAACAAGTTGCAAAACTTCGAATGAGAATTCCGAGATAATCATCAAATAAAGCGTCTTTCACTTGAGTTTATTTTTCAAAAAAACTATAGTTTGGCATGACCGGATGAAACTAAGTATTGCACGACTCAGGTTACCGAGTAAAGTATTGTTTTCGTAAATCTGTACATAGTGTGGGCTATTCGGCTTGATCTAGATCAATATGAATGTCAGTCTTGACATGCAAAAGAAGGGTGTGGGTGAAAACTTCCACTGGACATTTACTGTTGAAACTAGATAAGAGAAGGTGACGGCAACATTATATGGATAAAGATAGATCTTAGAGGTTTCTTTCACCTGACGTCACCAACTTCGGCATCTCACAGTTCTTTGTCTGTACATTAAAAGACTTCCGCCGATAATAGTAATAATAACAATAATGATAATAATAATCAAAGTATGATAACGTTGTAAGTTTATATCATAATATTTCTCTCGGCTTCAGGTACCAGACAGTTCTAGAAAAAAAAAAAGTCATCCTTGTCAGGAATATGAGACGAGAGTATCCTGAGTTTCATGACATTGTAAATGATCTACATTGTCTATATCTCAGTTTTGGTGACGTCTGTGAAATGATTTCTACAGACAGTGACAGACGTCCAATGGCCATTGGGTGTAGCCCAGGGGAGACAACCCAGCCAACATCTCTACGGAAATCCGACGTTTCTTGAGTTTGTACATAGGAATAACATTGTTCCTACGGAGAGCAGTAGCTGGTCACTTCATAGCGCTGATGCCAATCTGATGTAGGGAACTTTCCCCTACCTTCATCTTAACAACCTTACGGAAATCCTATGCAAAATCTACGTCGAATTGACATAAGGATGCTGGTTGGACAGGAACTGACCCATTAAAGAGCTGTGCAATGTGTTCAGGCTGAAATAATGAGATATGGAATGCGGCAGAAATTGTACAGGAGAGTTGGAATGTGTTAGGATTTCACTACAAAGACTTTGCGTTTGGTAGCTACATGTCGGGCGAGGGGTGCTAGAAGGTTCGATGTTTTTTTCATTTATTATGTTTGTCAATGTGTTTTCTTTATAGATTTGGTTAGTTTGTTTTGTCGTTGTTGTTGTTGCTGCTCCTGGGGCAGATTTTCTAACTGCCGTACGTGTCATCACACACCTGCATCTATTTTCACTGGCCTTGTTTTGGAAGTCCTCAAACTGCAACAGCCAATGATGTAAATCTTATTTTCACCCAAACATTTGCAAGTTTTCCCCTCACAATTCGCTTAGACGCAGATGTTTCCACTTCAATTAGCCGCCCGTCTATTTAAAGCCATGGGAAGACCCAGAAGATACGTCTGTGTGACGTCATGTCGGCGATAGCAGCGTGTTTGTCTGACGGATTTGTGAAGTGAAGGAATCACACAAGATGACACGGGGAGTCAATACAAGTTTGGGTTTTGTCACTGTTGTTTTCCTTAACTCTTGATGACGTCCGTTGCTCTGTGAAAGAACAGAATATACCGTGAGCTGTCAAAGGCAAGGACAGGGGACTGCAGGCGGTGGTTTCTGTAGACTGGACCAAAACCCTAGTGGAATGTCTCCCCAAGATATCAAATAGGAAGTGTCAGGGCAAGTCTCACAAAACGGCCCAGAAGAAGCCATGGTAGTGCGTCTTTTCTGATAGCAGCTCCAGTCGGAGTCAAGGGGGAAATAAGCCTGGCTGACACTGGTTTCTAACAGATTTTTAGAGATGTTATATCAGGTACCGCACCACAGCAGACCTATAACCAGGAATTATGTATTAGAATTTAATCCGATTAAGTTTAAGATGGCGTTAGGAAATGTCTCCACGAGTTGTCGATATGAAGACTGACTTAGACCAGACTGAAGACCTGAGGTTTATACAGAAGGTTCTGGTCTGTCTGAGATTTGTACAGAATGTCCTGGTCTGTCTGAGATTTGTACAGAATGTCCTGGTCTGTCTGAGATTTGTACAGAATGTCCTGGTCTGTCTGAGATTTGTACAGAATGTCCTGGTCTGTCTGAGATTTGTACAGAATGTCCTGGTCTGTCTGAGATTTGTACAGAATGGCCTGGTCTGTCTGAGATTTGTACAGAATGTCCTGGTCTGCCTGAGATTTGTACAGAATGTCCTGGTCCGTCTGAGATTTGTACAGAATGTCCTGGTCTGTCTGAGATTTGTACAGAATGTCCTGGTCTGTCTGAGATTTGTACAGAATGTCCTGGTCTATCTGAGATTGGTACAGAATGTTCTGGTCTATCTGAGATTTGTACAGAATGTCCTGGTCTATCTGAGATTTGTACAGAATGTTTTGGTCTATCTGAGATTTGTACAGCATGTTTTGGTCTATCTGAGATTTGTACAGAATGTCCTGGTCTATCTGAGATTTTGTACAGAATGTCCTGATCTATCTGAGATTTGTACAGAATGTCCTGGTCTGCCTGAGATTTGTACAGAATGTCCTGGTCTATCTGAGATTTGTACAGAATGTCCTGGTCTATCTGAGATTTGATCCGAATGTCCTGGTCTATCTGAGATTTTGTACAGAATGTTCTGGTCTATCTGAGATTTGTACAGAATGTCCTGATCTGTCTGAGATTTGTACAGAATGTCCTGATCTATCTGAGATTTGTACAGAAGGTCCTGGTCTATCTGAGATTTGTACAGAAGGTCCTAGTCTATCTGAGATTTGTACAGAATGTCCTGGTCTATCTGAGATTTGATCCGAATGTCCTGGTCTATCTGAGATTTGTACAGAATGTTCTGGTCTATCTGAGATTTGTACAGAATGTCCTGGTCTATCTGAGATTTGTACAGAATGTCCTGGTCTGTCTGATATTTGTACAGAAGGTCCTGGTCTATCTGAGATTTGTACAGAATGTCCTGGTCTATCTGAGATTTGTACAGAATGTTCTGGTCTATCTGAGATTTTGTACAGAATGTCCTGGTCTATCTGATATTTGTACAGAATGTCCTGGTCTATCTGAGATTTGATCCGAATGTCCTGGTCTATCTGAGATTTGTACAGAATGTTCTGGTCTATCTGAGATTTGTACAGAATGTCCTGGTCTATCTGAGATTTGTACAGAATGTCCTGGTCTATCTGAGATTTGTACAGAATGTCCTGGTCTATCTGAGATTTGTACAGAATGTCCTGGTCTATCTGAGATTTGTACAGAAGGTCCTGGTCTATCTGAGATTTGTACAGAATGTCCTGGTTTGTCTGAGATTTGATCCGAATGTTCTGGTTTATCTGAGATTTGTACAGAAGGTTCTGGTCTATCTGAGATTTGTACAGAATGTCCTGGTCTATCTGAGATTTGTACAAAATGTCTTGGTCTATCTGAGATTTGCACAGAATGTCCTGGTCTATCTGAGATTTGTACAAAATGTCTTGGTCTATCTGAGATTTGCACAGAATGTCCTGGTCTATCTGAGATTTGTACAGAGGCTAGATTTTCTCAGATTTGGCTTTTGTTAAGCCCAGAATTATTTTGTGATGACTTGTGTGGTAGTGATGGCTTGTTTGTGCATGTCTTTAAGTGTGTATAGACATGTGTGTGTGTGTGTTTGTATGTGTGTGTTGAAGAAAGTGCTCCTGACAAGTGAAGTGGAAGACGGAAAGAGAGAACTGTCTATCGACCACTAGAAACCTGCCATAGCTCACGATATCTGCATTGAAATATCGGACGAGAAAAGTCTAATCGCCTTACGTCCAACTCTCCCTGCACGTTCCCAACATTCTAGAGAGAACCGTTTCTAATGATGATGTGTACAGAAATTTCAAGGGTTCACATCACAGAAATACAACAAAAATGCGAAGAGGGCAGGAAACAATCCAAGAAGAAGATGAGGAAGAGTTAAAAGAGAAGAAGAAGAACAAAGATTTAATTTTTTTTTATGAAAAAAAAAACAAACTCTGCATGGAGAAGGAGAGAAAATGAACGATTTGAAAATTAAGAACCTTAACTCTGCAAAAAAGCATCTGAAAATTGGCGGGTTATTGTCATAGTTTTATGTCCTGTAAAATGTCAGGGGAGATCAGTGGAGTTGTTCCATGGACAAAATACTTCCAGAGAGATGTGTCACTGATCAGAGATATTCATGCAGTTCTATTTCCTCAGCGCTATCATTCTTTGCCCTTGGAAACTTTCTCAGATGAATAATGCTGTAAGTTCAGGAGATTCTGTCATTTTTTTTCATCCATCGTAAAACTTTTGCTCTGTGTTTGCGTTGTAGTTTGCAATACTGCAATGTTTGCTACTGGTGGCTGCTGCAACGGTTTCTCTAGTTATTCATGTTGTGCAATATGTTGCGTGCGATTGAGTTGTTTCATTCATATCGACCAAAGAGTGATTTTGTCCACACCCTCTCCTTCCCCAGTACATGGCAGCTGAGAATGCGTACTTGCAAAGATTTGGGGGTTTTTTCAGGGGGGGGGGGGCACGGCGATTAGCGATTAGCAGTAATGCAAATAGGAGAATTGAAACTCTTGGCCAGGAGACCGAAACAGAAATAAATTTCAGTTTTGCCATGGGAGCACAAGTTCTGTGGCGTCAAGTCAACCAATACCCAATATTTTGGCACTTTATTCATGTTGTCGTCGATATTGTCTATTGGCGTTATTGGGAGTGTTGACTTACACAAGTCTCAGTTCTTGTTTGTTTTATCTCCATTTTCTGAAAAACTGCAGATCTTTAGGTAGTAGAAGGGTGTAATAAACACTTTGACACCTTAAAATGCGTTGTGCCACTTCTCACGCGGTTTCACAGTTTCGATTTATTCAAACTCCTTATCATAATACCAAAGCCGCAAAAGTTTAACGTCCAATTTCTCAGATGTTCAAAAAGTGGAGTTGGAACAAACACGAAATAAGATCACGAATTCTTGGCAGTGTTTCGTTCATCCCATTTTCTTATCCACACTTTTCCCATCCACCCCAACCGATGGTCCCCCCTCCTCCAATCCCAACCTGTCTTCCTTCCTAGTCCACCAGTCTTTTCATTCAGGAATCAGCTGACAGTTGTAAAATCAAGAACACTCTTCTGCCTAAAGTGCTGTCGACCCTTTCCATGGTGAAATAACTCATCCCCGAAGGTAGTTGGTTTTTTTTCTTGGGCCCGGTGAATATTATTTTCTTGAACCAAAAGCTTCACATCAAATACTGTACCGAAATGAACCATTTATTTGAGTGATCCAGACAACTAAACATAATCCTCAAATGATTGGACAGAGAAGCTGAAGACACAGCAGTGCTGCAACTCCCATTGTTTTTATGTGATTTCCGACATTATCATAAAAAATGTTCAGATATTCAAGGTTTCCCACAAGTCTGATTAAACTGGACAAAGACATTTCAAATTAAACTTGAACATTTTTCAAGAATAAAATACAAAAATGGCTCCCATTTTCAGGTCAACAGAAAAATAGCTGCTTTAAAAAAACGGCAATATTTTTATAACTAATCTGCGTTACAAAAAGAATTGTAATTAACTTTCAAGAAATGCATCTTCTGAACTGAGGCTGGGGACTCGGCCACACCCATTTTAAATCCCGTGGGCCCTTCCACTCCCCCATAGATGGTCGAGGTCAACAACACGTCATCGTCCAGGGATTTTATGGTGATTGTCCTCCTACGTCAATAGTTATATTCTTTTTCTTGGGAGAATCTCTCTCTCTCTCTCTCTCTCTCTCTCTCTCTCTCTCTCTCTCTCTCTCTCTCTCTCTCTCTCTCTCTCTCTCTCTCTCCTCTCTCTCCCTCTCTCTCTCTCTCTCTTCACGTGAAAGTATCAACAACAGAGGGAAAAGAAACCGATAAAAAGAATCCATCTGACATTAATCCGGACTAAGCCCCACCTGCCACAAAATGATTATTTCTTAAAAATGGGACAAAATTTTTGTTTAAGCCGCACGAGATTTTTGTCCTAAATGTTTTTGAAATGAAAACAAAAATTGGCTCTTCTCAGAATCTGCACGGTTTGATCCGCTTCAGCTAAAACTGGACTTTAATTACCACTTTTGTACTTCTGAATCTTGTGTGGTCTCATTCTCTGTTTACTTGTGCGTATGTGTTTATATGTGTGTGTGTAAGTGTGTGTGTGTGTTTCTGTGCATGAATGTGTGCCTGTATGTGTGTCAGTGTGTGTGTGTATGTGTACGTGTATTTCCGTGCGTGAATGTGTGCTTGTGTGTTCTAGTAGTTTCTGCCAGTTTTCACATTATTGTCCGTATGTTCTGCCTCATCGTATGAGTGAATCATAAATCTCTTTGACAAGCCTGGATAGAGCTGTTGTAACTGATGTCTTTGAGAGTAATGTCTCTGGAACCAGTGGCTGCCTGGCCTGGATTGACACCCTCAGCAACTGCGCGGTAGCTGGCCAGGTTGGCTGACCGACGGATGTTTCATTGTGATCGGACCAGGTGTTGGACACACGGGAGGCAGTTCTCATTCTCCCTGGTCCCGGTCGCGAGAATCTTTTTTACACTGCGTTGCCGGAAAGCCAAACAAGCTCTACGTCACCACCTCACCCTTTGTGACGATAATAAAATATCGCATGCGCAGTAGGAGGCATTTCCCGCTCCGTCATCGGCCAACTATAGGCGAAACTTATAGGTAGAATGCGCATGACGTCACATTGTGCTTTTGTTTTGTTTTTCCGCCATCGCGATTGTTTGGCCGGTGGATCAGCTGATTAGTGTAACTTAGAGACAATTATATCGAAGCGGTTTTGTTAACTAAAATGCCTACTAGCTGCATTATCGTTGATTGCTACGCGCGACAGGGGTGGAAAGGATGGATAAAAGTTGGTCAGATTCCCCACCATTCGTGTAAACAAAGGAAAGGAAGTGAAAGAATTGACCGAACGACGTTCGACTGTGGTATGGCTGACAAGCTACCAACCAGCAGATCTAGATCTAGACATTAAAATAAGTGAGTCGACCCATTCTGTTTGTGCCGAGCACTTCATCTCAGGTAGTTGTCAGTTTTAATAATTTATGAATAACGTGATGAAAGTAAGCCCGTCATTTCCGTCACAGAAGAGTTAGATCTAGATCTAGATCAGATATGTGCAATGTACATTTCTCCACTCTGCAGGCTAGTTAGAGCTGTAGGATTAGAGGTCTAGCGAATGCGGTTATCTTCATTTTTTACCGCACAATAAAGTCACCGACTAATAAATCTCAGTTACAATTAAAAACTTTCCTGTTGACTTGCTTTTAAGCAGTTCTAGATTTACACTGCGGCCTACAATGAATTGAAGATGATGCACTGGCAAGATAGGCTACTCATTAAAATTCACCAGAGATAGCCAGAATGCAGTAGATCTAGTATGAGGAAGTGAGTCCTGAGTGATGAGGTATGGAATCACAGTTAGATCTAGATCTGATCACAAAGATGTTGAATTGCAGCAGTATGAGAGACAGAGAGTGCTTGAATTGTGAGATACAACATAATAATTCAATGTATCTGTATTACACAGATATGAATAATAAAATATGAAATCATAGGCCTAATTAATTCTAATCTCCTATCACAGAGCTGTTGACCAGCAGCAATAAATATGAGAGATTGAGCCATGAGCGATGAAAGATAAAATTATGCTTAGATCTAGCCAGCATCACACAGATATGAGAGGGTGAGTCTTGAGATACGTAAGGATAATTAAATCTGTATCAATACTACACAGATATGAGAGTGTGAGGCTAGAGTGATGAAATATGTAAGGATAATTAAATCTAGATCTAGATTTATATCACACAGATATGAGAGTGTGAGGCTTGAGTCATGAGATATGTAATGATAATGAAATCTAGATCTAGATTTATATCACACAGGTACGACAGTGTGAGCCTTGAGTCATGAGATACTTAATGTAATAATGATAATGAAATCTAGATCTAGCTTTATATCACACAGATATGAGAGTGTGAGCCTTGAGTCATGAGATACTTAATGATAATTAAATCTAGATCTAGATTTATATCACACAGGTACGACAGTGGGAGCCTTGAGTCATGAGAGCTTAATGATAATTAAATCTAGATCTAGATTTATATCACACAGGTACGACAGTGGGAGCCTTGAGTCATGAGAGCTTAATGATAATTAAATCTAGATCTAGATTTATATGACACAGGTATGACAGTGGGAGCCTTGAGTCATGAGATATGTAATGATATTTAAATCTAGATCTAGATTTATACCATACAGGTATAAGAGTGGGAGCCTTGAGTGATGAGATATGTGTAATGATATTTAAATCTAGATCTTGATTTATACCATACAGGTATGAGAGTGTGAGCCTTGGGTGATGAGATATCTAATGACAATTGAATCACACAGATATGACAGTGTTAGCCTTGAGTCATGAGATATGTAATTTGTAAAGATAATTAAATCTGGATCTAGATTTATATATTGCATAACAGGAGAGTGTGAGCCATGAGTGCTGAGATATGTAGCCTAATGATAATTAAATCTAGATCCAGATTTCTATCACACAGATATGAGGGTGTGTGAGCTTTGACTGATGAGATACCTAATGACAATTGAATACCACACAGGTGGGAACCACAGCAATGTGTGAGAGCGGGTCTCGAGGGATGAGACGCAAAGAGTATGTTCAACAACATTCTGCCACCAAGGAAAGTTTTCAGGTTCTCGCGGCTATTTCTTTAGACTATTACATTAGAGTGGGCATTACCCAAGGAATTCACCGGTTGTTCGGCTGTTATAAAAAAAATATAGCCATGTTAGCGGGAGCTGACTCCCAATTCCAATTAACAGGCTTTACCCAAGGAATTCGGTGACGTAATGATCGCCTGTGCGGTTATTATAAATAGTCACGGGGATTCCAAAGAAGTACCGCCTTTCCGGCAACGCAGTGTAAAAAAAATTCTCGCGTCCCGGTCATTGACCCCATGCACCAATGACAAATTTTTCCAACATTTTGTATTCCATGACTATTTTCACCATTTGTTCACTATTCCAATAAATTGCTCTTGTGCGGCAAACAAATTTTGGCAGCAAGGTAAGAAATGAGATAGGGATGATTTCAATTCTGAAAATATCACTATCACATTTCTTAGCTTGCTGCCAAAATTTTCAGAATTGAAATCATTCATAACTACATGCGCTCGATTTTGCCAACTTTTAATTCCCCCTGAATGACAATTTGAACGGATCATTTAACTGTTTCATTGGGAAATCCAACAACTGAATTTGAAGAAAAAAAATATAAATAAAAGCGAACCTTTAATGTCATTACGATATAAAAAGTTTATGTACACTCACCCAGAACGCTTGTTCCATCCAGGTCCGCTTTTCAATTGCTGGGGGCAACCCCCCCCCCCTCCTTCGTGGCCCTACGTCAGAACACTAGAAATGTGTACCCTGGGACAGAGATGTACGTCAGTTTCCTTTAGACCCTTTTCACTTCCGCGTTACAGTTGTTTGCGGGGAGCCGCACGGCTTCGAAAAGCACCGTGTAGGGCAAAAACCTCCACTTGCCTTAGTGATGGCATCTGAATATGTGCACTGTCTAGGCAAAGTTGCATTTTTATGCCAGAACCAGCACGTAACGGGGTTGTACAATTGGGTGCCCAACAAGAGGATGGCACTGTGCGACCGTTGTCCACCGCTTCCGCCCTACAAGTGGGGCACGCCGCCATTTTGTTTGCAAATCACGTGATATGGAGGACGGTAAATGACATGGGTCCATAGTTCCACAGAAATATCGACATCAACATTGTTCAGAATATCGTACTGGGTTTAGGGTAAAACTCAGTGAAACTCGTAAA
>OZ007567.1:1615000-1875000 GCA_963931925.1 Onchidella celtica
AGGATCGAGCACCTAGTCTTCCCGGATAAGGGCGAAAAACTCAGAGGGCCCGTGTGCACGCTGCACCACAGACTAATAAAACACCCAGACTGGATGATCCCATTGTGTGACGTCACAAAACAGCGAAAGGTCATGAACCATCCGCCACATTAGGTTTAAGGTAGCGACCGACGCTTCAGCATAGCTACAATTTTGACTGACACCATTTGACGCGCCTACTGAACGCGGAAGTTTGGTTCCGCACCAAGAAATTAATACATGTACAACCAATCTTGACAAATAAAAAGAAATTTCTACTGCAGATAGAACTAGAATTGGAATTTCCCGAGCGGCGGCCATGTTGGTTATACAGTCGCCGCTCGGGAAATTCCGTAAAAAACGACACACCCCGAAGCTCGTGTTTCCAGTCTGGTCGATTTATTAGTCTGTGCGCTGCGCACGTTAAAGTTACCTTGGCCGTTGAAAGTCGAGAAGAGCAGGCCGAACAAGGCCGCTCCCCGGGCAAAATTCTGAAAAACTCATCCCGACCACAAAACACACCGAAACAAGAAAAAAAACTATTAAACCAAGAAAGGTTAGGTATAAATGCCAACAGCAGCGAAACTTCCTCAAATACAGACCTAAAACAAAGATAATATGGCTAATCCACAATTGTCTTTACAGAGGTAGCAAAATTTGAAGTGCATCCCCAGCCAGGCTAGAGTCCTGACTAAACCGCTTCTGACTGTTGGCTGTTCCCTGAATTGAAAAGAGTACTTGGAGGAAGAAAATTTTACCCGCGTCCAAGACCTCTACAGACCAATCAGTTCAGAACTTCTGGGTGTATCTCCCAGCACGAGGTACTGTCAGGCTCCTCGCTATGGGCTTAGCCATTTGCAAATCTGTGTGGATCAAGAGCAGAGTACTTGGAAAAATTATGAAGATTTACTGTGAGAATCATAGACTTTCTGAGCTACACAGCAACTTACGTCTTTTGTTGTACCTTTTGTACACATTACAGACAATCTCTTGGCTCTAGTGGAGCTTCAGCTGGCTTAAAGGTTAGCATTTTTTTTTCTGGTGCTTTTTTTTTCAGCCTTGAACAAATGACAATCATGGAGTTGACTAAAATTCCAGGACAGTCCATGGTTTCATCAACAAGTCTCAGTTTGAGTGTGCCTCCATTCTATCCCCTAGTCCCAAGTACCGGCCTCCCCTAGACACAAGTATCTATGATCTGCTCTCAATTAGACCAGAAAATCTACGAGCCCCCTTCTCCCCAAAACGTAACTGAACTTTGCAATACTTTGTTGCTTCCTAAAGGTTTATCAAATGCTCAGGACTTTTTGCACTTTTTCTTTCGTTGTTTCTGTTCGTTTTGTTACTCCTGGAGACTCGCTGACGCCGACAGCTGTCCGATACCCCCCCCCCCCTCTACTGCCCCTCTTGCCTCTTTCCTTAAGTCTCATTCGTCAGGAACCACCCACAGAGCCCCCCCCCCCCCAATCATACACATGCTCACACACACACACACCCGTACAAGATTTTCCCAGAACAAATATGACATTTCTGGGTCTCTGCCAAAAGTTCAGCTGAAACACGGAGAACAAGCCCAAGAGTCCAGGGACGTTCACTGACAAAGGCAATTGTGACTGCAAAATCTGTCCGTTCTTCTTCAAGGCCAAATTATGTGTGTTGTGAATATCAAAATTGGGTCATCTAAACAGCTAATTTGATAACTGCATCTGGGGCTCAAACAAACAAACAAAAAAACAACAATATTTTTTTTTTGTTTTCGAAAAAATTGCTAAACAATTCATCGATGGGAGGCCGTCACTCACGGACCCCAGAAGTGTCAGACATTGTTCTTTTGTTGCAAGATGACCAGTCACGTGAGAGTGAGTTATAATTTCTGCAGAAACTTCTGACAATACTGGGAAAGCCCCACTGGGAGAAATCTTGGTCTTCCTTCCTGCAGGGGGAGATAAGCCTCGCATCGAACTCTCATCCAGAATTTGTGCAGATAATGTTTGTTTCCCATGTCTACACCATATATATATAAATAGAAAGGCTGTAGCCTTGACAAAGTGCAGACCCAGACCAATGTTAATTCAAATCCACGTACTTATGAAGAATCATAATGACAGATCAAAATGCACAATTTTTCATAAATTTAATGACCAATAACGCAAATGCGGAGGCGTAATGCTTTCTTGACAAATACGATTTTCAGTTCTTGCGTGAACTTGGTATAATGTATTTACTTGACTTAATGCAACGACAATAAACAATAAATTCGGCCATAGATTTCAGCACATGCAGGAGAGAATTGTCTGTCCGTGGGCGATTGTGTGTCTATGTCTGTCCAGACTTGCTCTTCCAAGTATTCGCTGAAATCCAGGATTTACAGAGATTCACACCAGACGAACTCGTACTTTCATGTGACACAGTTTATTTTATATTCATCTTACAATGAAAATTCCTTAACCATTTTCCATCCGTAATCTTTGTACAAAATCAAGCGCAATTTCATTCCTAACTCATAGTTTTCTCATATATTTTCTGTCCAGTGTCGACAAAACGTGATCTTTGCTAAAAACTTGGCAGACAAGCTCTGATGTGTAGACAGAATGTTAGATAGACAGGAATTCGTCAATTCTACTATAATAATTTGGCAACTTTGAGATAATGTTCTGTTTAAAAACAAAAAAAAATCTGAAGGTAGCCTATTAGCCTATGGTCATGAAACTTGGAAGATGGAAAAATAACGTAATAAAGCAAGTTTTAACAGAGGATAAATTATTCCCAAAAGTAACTACACAGGAAACAAAATATTGTATGGCTGTGGATTTCCTTGGTAACCTTTTGAGAATCCGATTCTCGAACTAAGCCCTAGTGATCTATAAATTTTAATAGCTCAGTGACGTCATAAGTAGGGTAGAGTTTTAGGCGTCTAAACAACAAAAACAACCAAAAATTAAAGAAAATAGGTTAAAATAATTCAAATCCTTCGTTTAGACAATTGGCAAGAACCGTGGGAGAAATCTGGCAAGGGTTGCTTGGTTGTGCCCGGAAACTGACACAGAATTAGGACTTTTTTTGGGTCGCTAAATCTGGACATTCTGATTGTGATGTTGATCACAGTCACCGTGGCCTAGTTAGTCTCATATCCGCAGCACGTTTTAGCACAGCTGATAGCAGTAAAATCACAATATAATGAAATGCAAGATCTCTATCTTAATATATTAGAGTTATGCTACACGAATCATTATATATATGTCGTAACAGAGCCTCAATCCTTCCTCATAACATTTTTTTACGGTAAGATTTGACAAGGAGATCTTGTTGCTTTCGAGTGACTCACGTATAAATAAAGTCACATTAATTTACCACCCGCGGCTTCCGCCCCTGAGCACCTGTGCGACAAACAATGACTGAGTTATCGTCAGTTTTGGTCCTGTCTGCTAGTTTAATCTGTTCGTGAGCATGCAGGTTTGAGATGATCAGATTCTAGCGAACGCCGTTTTAGGTTATAGTTCCTGTGCTTCACACCAGTCAGATTTCAATCTAAAATGAATCAGGTACACAAACTTCTCGCCCGAACATCATCTGTCTCGTGAGCAGAGAAAACAAACGAGTGGATTAGCTCCATTAACTGGAGCGCATAAATCAATTTCTTCAATATTATTTCATGTAAATGAAGGCACGAGACGATTGAGCTATAGAAAAATGGTATGCTTGGAATACAAGTAAACAAAACGATATTGGAAAAACCCGTCCTGTCAAATCTGAGGCCATGGAGATGAAGTTACTAGATCAACGCACCCAGGGTAGTCAGGAGACAGATTGAGACTTTGGGTTCATGTCAGACTATAACACAGACGCGCATTTTTTTTCTTGGAACAAACAAACAAACAAAATATTCGGGTTACCAAATCCAGGCCAGGTTTTCTCAAGAAATGAGTGCAGTCACTTAAAGTTTAATTCCAAGACTGACATCGGTCACATCAGATTTAGAGCGGACGTTTGCCATTCAGAAACGTTCAAGCCATGGGACACTTTGGCTACCACCGGCCACTCCTTTGGTAGACTGGGACAGTGAGAAGAGCCACGTCCACCCCCGCGGCTCTGGGGACAAATAGTCAAACCAACAAATGTTCAGATGTAGATCTTGAATTTTCTATTCTCTGCCTGTATGTACAATAACTTCAGTACGGAAAGACACTTTAGATACGCCGTTCTAACAATTCATGTTCAGGCTGAGTAACGCAAAAGTTGTTGAACAAAAGCGATTTAAAAATCTAATTTTATTTTGTCTTAACAAAAGGTGAACTTGCTCTCAATTAGAGTATTGAATACACCAATAGGTGTGTGCTCTCTAATGAAGGACTGAATGTACCAGTAGGTGTGTGCTCTCTAATGAAGGACTGAATATACCAATAGGTGTCTACTCTCCAGTGGAGTACTGAATGTACGAATAGGTGTGGAAAAGGGCAAGTATGAAATGGAAAAGGACAAGTATGAAATGTGTTATATATGGCCTTTAGCGTCTTTACAGACGGTCTTAGCAGCTAGAATATTCACTTTCACTTTGACTGACAGCTTCTCTCGTGGCTTATTCTACCAATGTTTGACCCGAGAGTGCGATGGCAGTGATTGCAGGTCAGTCTTTTGGGTTCACTTTGGCGAGTGTTTTCATTCCGCCTCTGTCGTTTTGTCAGGTATGTTTCTTTTGCCTTGAAGTCTATTGCGAGCGTGCCACTGCGCAATTTTTGTCTCCATCTGCTTCGATCATTTGCAAGGTTCTCCCATTCATTGGGGTCGATGTTGAATGCTTTCATCGTGACCTTGCAAGTGTCTTTGAATCGCAGATGTGGCCTACCTCTGGGTCGGTTGCCAGTAGCAAGTTCCCCGTAGAGAATTTGTCTGGGGATGCGATCATTTTCCATACGGTGGAGATGTCCAAGCCACCGCAGTCTTTTTTTGCCTAGGAGAGCCTGAGTTGATGGAATGTTGGCTCGGCTCAGAACTTCGATATTTGAGATCCTGTCTTGCCACTTGATCTTGAGAATTTTGCGTAGGCAGCGCAGGTGGAAGGAGTTGAGGGATCTTTCATGTTTGGAGTAGGTGGTCCATGTCTCTGAGCCATACAGCAGGGTGCTTAGGACGCAAGTTTGGTACACGAGTACCTTTGTTTTGATGGTCAGCTTGCTATTGTTCCACACCCTTTTTGAGAGTTTGCCAAAAGCTGTGGCCGCCTTTCCTATTCTGGCATTTATTTCAGTTGTTATGTCTGTGCTACCACTGATGGTTGAGCCTAGGTAGCAGAATTTTCCCACTTGCTCCAGAGGAGAGCCATTCAGCATGATTGGGTTGGGGTTTCTCAAGCCTTGTGTCAAAACTACAGTTTTTGAGACACTGATCTTTAGCATGAATTTGTCACAGGCTTTGGCAAGGCTATTGATGAGAGCCTGGAGCGTGGTTTCATCGTGGGCCACGATTGCAGCATCATCTGCGAAGAGGAGCTCTTGTAACATAATATGCTCTGTACGAGATTTTGCTTTTAGTCTGGCAACATTAAAAATGGAGCCGTCCACTCTGGTGTTAATAAGTACTCCACCTGAACATTGACCAAAGGCATTCTTGAGTAGGGCTGCAAAATATATACCAAATAAGGTAGGAGCAAGAACACATCCCTGCTTCACACCGCTGTTTACAGCAAATGAATTGGATGTGCAGCCCTCAAAGTTGACACATGCCCTCATGTCAGTGTGGAAGGATGCAATAAGTTTTAGCAATGTTGGTGGACAGCCTATGGATTTAAGGACTGCATACAGGCCAGATCGGCTTACGGTGTCGAAAGCCTTTGTTAGGTCCACAAAGCATGTTATAAGCGGCCTGTTTTGTTCTTTACATTTTTCTTGGATTTGCCGAAGTGCAAATATCATGTCAATAGTTGATCGTTTGCTTCGAAAGCCACATTGTGTTTCTGGTAAGACTTTTTCCGCCAGTTGTTGAAGGCGGCAGAGGATGACGCGAGCAAAAGCCTTTCCAGTAATGCTGAGGAGGGATATGCCTCGATAGTTGTTGCAGTCGCCTTTGTCTCCTTTGTTCTTGTAAAGTGTGACAATTTTGGCGTCTCTCATATCATGTGGTATCACGCCTTCTTTCCAACACTGCAGTAACAGATTATACAGGTGTGGTAATAGTGGGCCTTTTAGGTCTTTTAATACTTCTGCAGGAATGTTGTCACTTCCTGTGGCTTTTCCAGCAGACAGGTGGTCGATTGCATTGGAAAGCTCGACTAAGGAAGGTTCAGCGTCAAGTTCGGCCATTATTGGCAGTTTTTGGAGGTGTTCCTCAAAATCTGGTGGAATATTTTTCTCAGTTGAATACAACAGAGAGTAATGCTCTACCCACCTATTCAGTTGTTCATTTTTATCTGTGATGGGTTCACCATTTACAGACTTAAGTGGGGCGCTTTTGGTGATGATTGGCCCAAGAGCTACTTTCAGCTACACAATAGGTGTGTGCTCTCTAATGAAGGACTGAATGTACCAGTAGGTGTGTGCTCTCTAATGAAGGACTGAATATACCAATAGGTGTCTACTCTCCAGTGGAGTACTGAATGTACGAATAGGTGTGGAAAAGGGCAAGTATGAAATGGAAAAGGACAAGTATGAAATGTGTTATATATCCATATATAATCAAGGGAAATTATGCATACATGTAATTTACTTAGTTACTGCCCTTGGTTAGACCTACACTTAATTACGTAGTAAGGGAAATAATTTACCTCTTATGCGTTGTGTGATTAATTAACACCACCACTTTACTTACATTACTTTTCATGTTGCATTACTCTCAGTGAGTTGGTAATACATTAGGTCACCTATTCTAAAGTATGAAAGTGTGTGAATGACTTTATCTTTATTGATATTTGGTGACCCTCATTACTCTATGCATTATTATGTACATCTACTGCGATACTGTATATAACTAATGACCAGTAAATATTACCAGAATAAAGTTGCTTATCTTCCCGGCTACAACTGACTTCTCTTTGTTTGTTATCACCACATAACAAATTGGCGACGAGGATGGGATCTTCACAAGTTCTGATGTCACTCAAGTTCTGAAGCCTACTAGTACTACAAGAACCCAAGCCAGCCAAGCCTTACAAGCGGAAGGAAGCCAATACAAGCCTGCGGAATCAGACCAGCAGCAAGCCAAGCAGCTTCAGTACCCAAGCCAGCTCACGGACCAACCACCCGGATCCAAGTAGAGGACCTGAAGCTGTACATAGAGCCAAGCAACGTCTCGGCTAGCTCTAAAACACCGAGTAGCTCGCTCTTAGCTATCTCGAATTGTAAACCGCCAGTCAGCTGTGCCAAGTAGCCCAGCCGTGCCTCAAGATGCCGAAGACTCCAGCTGCAGAAACGTCACAAGAAGACCTCATCACTTTGCTGCGTAATCAGATGGAACAGCAACGAGAACAGATGGAACTGCAGCGACAGCAGATGGAAGCACTGATGTCTTTGGCTATGAACAAGCCAGTCACCAACACCAAGTTCGAAGCATTTGATTCAACAATAGAACTGTGGTCAGATTACTGGGCAAGGTTTACCACCTTCACAAAGGCAAACTCCATACCAGAAGCAAAAAAGGTTGACATTTTTCTGACCAACCAGAACAGTGAGGTCTACAAGATGCAAAAAAACCAAGCTTCTCAACAGACCCCGCCGATAGACGTCAACGAAATAACCATTGAAACTATCAAGACCTGGATGGGGGAACATTTCGACCCCAAACGTTTCGTTGTGCGGGAAAGATTTAAATTTTGGACCTACACTGACAGAAAGACTGCAGAAAGTGTGCACCAACTGGCTGCTCGCATTCGTCAAGAGGCAGCGACTTGCGACTTCGCATCAATCCAAGACCCACTTGACGAGGCCATGCGTACACGATTTGTCTGCTCCATTAAAAATGAAGCGGTCATAAAGGCACTGTTCAAGATTAAAGATGACGAACTGACCTTCAGCAAGGCAGTAGAGGTGGCGGCAGAGGTCGAGGAGGCGTCAAAGGTGGCCAAAGAAACATCCGGTACCAGTGACGGCGAAGTCTTCAAGCTCAATCAGAGAAGAAAATGCAAGCAAAACCCTCAACAGCAAATTCAAGTCCAGGGCTATCCATCAATGTTTAAAAAGTCAAGCAAACCGACAACGAAGAAGACTGTTTGCAGCAGATGCGAAGGACAGCACAGCCGAAATGAGTGCAGGTTCGCTAACGCCGTGTGCCATTTCTGTAACATAAAAGGGCACATAGAGTCAGCTTGTCGGAAGAAGAAAAGTCAACAACGTCCGATCAAGAGGATACAAACTGTCCGTTGGAATACAGCGGGACCAATCACCGAGACATGCTGCGTCAACAACCAGCCTGTCCAGTTTGAAATCGACACTGGTTCTAGGGACAACTTCATTTCAACCAAGACATGGCGCAGTTTGAAGTCCCCTAAACTCACCACTGTGAAATGCCAGTACAAGTGTGCCTCAGGTCAGAAACTACCAGTGACGGGCGAAATATTTCTACATACATCGTATGCCAAGACAACTTGTATACAGAAATTCGTCGTGACACAGATGGACTTTAACCTGCTTGGAAGAGCAACCACAAAGCGATTGGGAATCTCAGTGGACAATCTCCTACACAAAGTTATCGACGATTTGAAACCGGATGCAGTCCTGCATACATCCTGTCGAAACTGGTGTGCGGAATTCCTGATGCTGTACAGACGTACACCTCTACCATGCGGATCCAGTCCCAGTCAACTACTGAATGGTCGTCAAATCAGGACCAAGCTTGATGTCATCCTTCCCGCGAGAGAACGACATGCCAGTCCGCCCGATGCCGTCGACCAGACTCCAGATGTTCCACCAGCCCGTCGAAGACAACGCAGACGACAGAAAGCTATAGTCAAATCTGCCGACCGTCAACCGAAGTTCAACGTTGGTGATCCCTGCTTCGCTTTGTCTTTCAAAGGGGGGCGTAAGGACAAATGGAAATCTGCACAGGTGACGGCAACCATTGGCCACAGCCTGTTTGAAGTCAAGATTCTACCAGATGGACCAATTTGCCGCCGGCATACAGATCAGCTACGTCCTCGACGACAGAGACATAGAGACTGATTTGTTTGTAAAGGTTCAGAAACCTACCGCACCATTCTGACATGGGGTGGCAAGGACTGAACCTATGACAGAGTACGGAAACCTACCACACCATCCTGGCATGGGGTGGCAAGGACCGCACTCCAGGACTGACGTGTCCGTAAACCTACCACACTATCCTGGCATAGGGTGGATAGGAGCGGACGAGACCGAGACCTACCACACCATTCTGACATGGGGTGGCAAGGACTGATCTCGACAAGACGCGACTTTATCATGTTTATGTAGCATGAATTTTAGTTTTAGCCTTCACCATATGTACTTCAGGCTAGAAGGGAGGTGTTATATATCCATATATAATCAAGGGAAATTATGCATACATGTAATTTACTTAGTTACTGCCCTTGGTTAGACCTACACTTAATTACGTAGTAAGGGAAATAATTTACCTCTTATGCGTTGTGTGATTAATTAACACCACCACTTTACTTACATTACTTTTCATGTTGCATTACTCTCAGTGAGTTGGTAATACATTAGGTCACCTATTCTAAAGTATGAAAGTGTGTGAATGACTTTATCTTTATTGATATTTGGTGACCCTCATTACTCTATGCATTATTATGTACATCTACTGCGATACTGTATATAACTAATGACCAGTAAATATTACCAGAATAAAGTTGCTTATCTTCCCGGCTACAACTGACTTCTCTTTGTTTGTTATCACCACATAACAAAATGGAAAAGGACAAGTATGAAATGGAAAAGGACAAGTATGAAATGGAAAAGGACAAGTATGAAATGGAAAAGGACAAGTATGAAATGGAAAAGGGCAAGTATGAAATGGAAAAGGACAAGTATGAAATGGAAAAGGACAAGTATGAAATGGAAAAGGACAAGTATGAAATGGAAAAGGACAAGTATAAAATGGAAAAGGACAAGTATAAAATGGAAAAGGATAAGTATAAAATGGAAAAGGACAAGTATGAAATGGAAAAGGACAAGTATAAAATGGAAAAGGACAAGTATAAAATGGAAAAGGACAAGTATGAAATGGAAAAGGACAAGTATGAAATGGAAAAGGACAAGTATGAAATGGAAAAGGACAAGTGTAAAATGGAAAAGGACAAGTATAAAATAGATAGATTAATAAATAAATAAATCATCTCGGTATTTAAAAGAAATTTTCCTCCACCCCTGGCCCCTCTTATGAAACCATACACGTGTGAGGGAGTCAATATTATTGGACAGGGAAAAACCTGTATAACTTGGAATATATTCCTTAGCTTATATGCATTTCCACTCATAAATACCTGAAATGTATGTATGTTACTTCCTCTTAATCAAATGAAAAGAACAAAAAAATTCTTCGATGACGAACTTGAATATTTGGCAAAAGAACAGTTGTCACCTGCAGTCTGTGTCAATACATTTGTGTGGTTAGGTGAGAGGTCAGAGGTCAGAGGTCAGAGGTATGAACTATTGGAATGGCGCTGCCTTCTCCACACTGCCAGGCCAGGTTTCAAGTTATTGTTTGACTTTATCACTAAAATACGCTCATTCTAAAATACCGTTAAATAATGAAACCTGCACTGAAATTTTCTTTAGTGGTGCAGCGGATAATTTCACTGCGAGTTATCACTGCAGATCTAGATCTGACTTACCCACCCCCCCCCTCCCCCCCCCCCTTTTTTTTCAACGTATGAGACAAATAATTATGAAATCCTCATCTCCAGACAAAAGTGAATGGGCCAGGATTTTCCACACGGTCCATCCTGCAGTTCTGGATTTCCAACAACCAACAAATCATGTGTATTCCTGTCTGTAGTGACTCCACCCTGCCAGGCTTGTGCTGGGCTTTGAAAGTACAGATACAGCAGTAACACAGAAGATTTGTGTCCCAAGACGTTTCACGTCTACAAAACCGCGTCGGGTCTCAGACAAAAAATGCCCCACACAGGCGAGATTACCCTCAAACAAAAAGAACCTAATACACTTGATGGATGGCCGGTGGTAACATCTGGAAATTTTAGCCCTGGAGTCAGAAAAGTATACAGAAATAATGTGAATCTCCCATCCCTGAGACATAATCCCGTTTATCAAAAGGTTTATTTCCCAGTGCGCATGGCAGAAACTCATAGATTTACTGTACCCTTAGATCTCAGACATCCATCAGTTTGGTATACTGCGCCTGGTCACTGGGTCTGGGATAGTTTTTATGGCAGGAACAAGAATGTCCTTTTCGTTATTGCTTCAATTATTGTTTCCTTATCCAATTGTAATCTTTAGTCAATCAGTTGTTTATCTGGTGAACGTTGTAGACCTACAGGGGAACATCTCTGAAAGATTATCGGAAAATACCCACTTTTGTTAGAGTTTACATCGTTGGAGGCTTTTTTTTTTGTGCAACTGCAAGTTTATTGAGTGTCTCCCCAGGCACTTCCAGGCACCTGCCCACTGAAATGCTGAGTTCGATAAGCTGGAACAGTTAATATCGGTGAACTGAAGTCCACCGTTAACGGCTAAGTTACCCAGGGTGACCAACCAGACTAATATCATTTTCAATATTGTATTTTCTGGAGGTCTAATCTGAGACACCGCCGTCTGTTGACTGTTTTTGTTTGTTATTTTAATCTTTTTTGTATGCAATTAATGCTTGAAATTGTGAAATATTGTTGATTGCAAGATTATCATAGTTGCGAGGGTAGGTAAATATTATCCTTTATACCAAGTATGTTATTTCATATCCGGCTTGGCTATGGAATCGATAGGGAAAAGAAGTAGCAAAATAAAGATTATGGCCAGTTTCCTACCTGCTGTTTCTTTCCAGTAAATTTGTTTTCAATGATTTAAGATGATTATTTTATGGCACAATGCAAACAAAGCATGACTGGAGTATTGGCAATGATGAAATATTCGCGGGGGGGGGGGGGAGGCTACTCATCCAGGAAGGGAAACAATCATTTTAATATTATGATAAGGAAAATGGCCAAAAAAAAATACTTGTATAATCTTATAATACCTTATATATCGTAAGTTAACAGTTTCCAGTTTAGAATTTTTTAATTCATCCCATCGCCGACAGCTTAAGATGCACGTTCAGATAGCGGAGCTCAAACTTTTCGCCACAGGGTTATTGCTTATCGCTCCTCTCCAGTCTGGCTTCAGTGATGAATAACTTCCCCTTGCCACCTACCAGCTTAAAGATTTTAATTTCCGAAGTGGATGAAGACAGTCAAATGCACAAATATTAATACTTAGGTCACCGGTGACCTATTCGGGAAAGACCTGGATTGGTCGAGACTAACAACTCTTGAGTTCTACCCTCTTGTTTTGCTCGCTTTGAATTTCGTGCAAACGCCGCAGGCTGGAAGAATTCGGAGAAGCAATCGGATTATCAAAATTCTTTGTTTCGTTTGCAATAAAATTTGAGCTAAGGAAATGTTGCTGGGAGGCAAGTTTAGCCAGAATCGGTCTCACACAAAGAGTGTTTGCACATTTAGGACAATCCGGAGACCCATTATCTAATGGAGACAGAATGATCGACCTGGCACCAGCGCTTGCTACAAGGAAGTTTACCTTTCTAACATCTCATCCTCCAATCCATACCCAGCATTTATAGACCTCCTCCTCCTCCTCCTCCTCCTCCCCCTCCCCATCCCACTTGTTGTTGTTTGTTGTTTGTGGCTGGGGTTGTTGGGTGGTTGGATTGTTGGTTTTTTTGTTTTGCCTTCTACGTCTCTCTTAGTTTTGTCAACTTTCCAAGACCTCACGTTACATTCACAACATCTAAGAAGAAAACTTTGCCACAAAGTCTAAAAGAACAAGAAAATCTGTTTTTTTTTGTTTTCCCTTCTTTGCTGTTAAGTTATCGCTGCGGATTTGCATTCAGACAAAAGATTAGGTATAAAGTCCTCTTAGGACTACCCCTGGGACATGACTGTCTTCTTTGACAGGTAACTGTGATTAATTCGAACCCTAATCCTAATCATATTTCCCAGAGATTACTCCCCCCCCCCCCCACCCCCGTTTTTTTTACACTCATATTCTAAGATTAGGCGGCTTTTCAAGTAATTCCGGATGTGGGTCAAAGCCAAAACAAACTATATATTGCATAAATAATGGTCTATTTACTGAAGAAAACATATTATTTACTTGTTTTATCATTTTTATTGGATGAATAATTTCAGTATCACAGATCAAGGGCCGACTAACACTAACTTGCAGTTTATTACCGAACATCTAGAGTTGATTTAGTGTTACATTTGACACTTTCGGTCATTCCCCTACTCTTGTCTGGGATGTTTCAGAACATTGAGTTATGTGTCCTGTCGTCTTCTTGTCGTCCAATCAGTTGACTAACTTGTCAGAGTTCAGTACATTGACCTATATTGATGTCAGTCACCTGTAAACTGTACTGTTGTGCATCCTTCATAAAACTCTGCCCTAAGATGTTTAGCACCGGCCGTCACAGTATGTATCAGATCGGTTCACGTGTAGCTTACACTGTTACTTTATACTTCAAGATCTGTTCACGTTTGGTCTGGACAGTTATTTTACTCCTAACGAGCTGCTGTTGGATTAGTTGGCTAGAGGCGTTAGCAGAATTGATGGCGCAAAAAAAAAAAAATTTGAAAATTGTGTTCTCTGAAATTCTGCCTGAACTTTTAAAGCAAGAATATTCGTTCCAGGTCTGTCGCCCAGGGCACGTGATCCACTACCCCAGCTTAGTTCCGCCAGTCACTGGTTTAGACTGATAGGCCTGTGGCCAGAGCTAAAACGTTATGCGTGGAGTGTTTCCGTTACAGGAAACATGTGCAAGAATTCACGTGGCCGCTGATCTATGAGGACATGACGAGAGTTTCCGAATAATATTATTATGCCTCTGTGGGTTTTTATTATTTCGCTGACGTGATTTGTTCATAATAAACAAAAACTAAAGACATATTAGAATATTTATTATGATTGTATTGCAACACTTGGCAACCCGCGAGGTCTGTTTCATTACATGGTTTGGTTTGTAAACCAGTTTATTTAGGGAAAAACTGTCCTTTTAAAGTTGATACCAATAAAAGATAAAGTCGTATTATAGATACATTCAGATATATCCAGGCAAAAAAGTTCTGATTATGTCTCTGTCATGGGCGGTCTGCAGAACACTGTGGTACATCTCACATCTCCCGGGAAGTTCTCCTCTTTTGTTTCCCCACCCAGCAACATTAATTGATGGATCGTTCATTTACGGGGCTGTTAATGAAGAATTCCTTTCAAACTTATTGCGGTCGTCCCATGTAGAGCTTAAAAAACGCGTTGCTGACTAGAACATTTTGATACACTGGCATACAAAAGTTGCATCGCGAACGCAGGGGGAAAAAAAACGTGAGCAGAAAATTGCATAAGAGAGCAGCATCAACAGCACAAAAACTAAAACTTCAAGTAAAATATTTTATGATGTATTGGAAACAGCTCTTTCATATTGCGAGACCAAAAAGAGATATGATGGCATTTTCACTTGATTGTATGTGCCATATTGCACGGGAGGTCTGGACACTTATTTCGTTAGATGTAGATGAAAGGACGGGATGATCCGTGGACAGACAGGGGAGCCTTTGATTCATTCTTGTAGGCAGCTGGAGTGAGTTTATCTGTGGGCTGTCACGGGGGATTGGTCACGGCATGTCCAGAGCCAAACTCAGCTCACTGGCAATGTGGCGCGACAGCCAGGCTCAACAAACAGCCAAGCTGACATCATTAATAGCTCAGACAAGCGATTGTGTCCTGGTAGGGACAAAGGCTGTATGTATTCAAATACAAAATTTTTGCCGAAAAAACACATTTCCGCATTGCAACCCCCTCCCCCCCCCCCCCCCCCCGCCCCCGCCTTTTACTCATCGTTCAATTTCCACTTCGCGATGACCAAAAGAAACCACAATAGTTGTAATTGGAACCCAGATAGATAGACTCAATAAGCTCCATTCTGTGAGATGATGTTAGAAAAGGGGGGGTAAAAAGTCCTTTGACCTAGATTAGCATATACAGTGTTTTACCGGCAGCGGACAGTCTCTAATCTTTCATACCAATCTTCCACTCACACCATACACTGTCAAAATATTAATTATGGCAAAAGAAAAGCTGTATACAGCAACGTCTCGGGTAAGGAAGAGTACAGAAACGATACCATCAAACGCAAAGTAAAAAGGGAAGACAAATCCAGGTTGTATCGTTTCAGTCGAGTTCTTAGGCCAGGCTTTACTACAAACAGCTTTTCTGTTTGCCACATTTCAACTTCCCGTCGAGCCTTGCTGGGACCCCACAAAGTTTCTGTGAGTTTTTTTCTATATTTAGTCAAGCAAACATACGGACTGGGAGACAGACAAATTCAAGACTGTGAACGTCACAGTTTCAGTTATTGCTGGAAGGAAACGCGAAAAATTAAAGGGGGGGGGGGGAGAGAGAAATAGTTGAAGGCTGTGTGGGGAGAGAGGGTGAGCAAGAAAGTGTATGACGAGCGAGCACTGCACACAGACCCGTGAGCGGGAACTGGAACGATGATACAGCGTCATCAGTGACTGATTATCGTCCTCTCTCGCTGGTCACTCGAAACTGAAAATTTACAACTTGTTCGGACGGTTCAACTTAACAGACAACATCACAGCTGTACCAATATAATTACATAATTATCTTTTCTTTCATGCTCCCTCCCCAAACTTCATGTAAACAAGCACACATTTACTAGTGAAAAAAAAAAACTCAATAATTATAGTCGAGGAATTCCTGAATTTGATGCGCCGTTTGTAGGTCATATGTGAGTGTGCATGAGAAAACCCGGCATAAGTCGGCCACATGACATTTTGCGTTCTGTACATATAATAAAAGACAAGACATTTCTGATAAATTGAAGACAATGACCCCCCTAAAACAAGATTTTGAGAAAATGGCATTTAATCCTATAAGTGGCAATAGCTAATTGACCAAGTAATATTGGAATGATTGCTGTTAGGAGACCGTAGTCTAATAACTAAGCAGTTATAGAGATCATAGTGAGTAGTGTTCACTGCTCATCTACAGTTTATCCTGTAACATGCCACGGTCCCCTAGCAACAGGCAAGTCGGAAGTTTTTGGATCTTGTTAGGAGACCGTAGTCTAATTACAAAGCCGTTATAGAGATCATAGTGAGTAGTGTTCACTGCTCGTCTACAGTTTACCCTGTAACATGCCACGGTCCCCTAAACAACAGCCAAGTTGGAGGTTTGTGTCGGACCCATATTTTCACTTCAAAGCCGTTTTTCTCAAAATCAGTTCTGCCGACTTAGTGTCGTGGCATACTATGCCGCGTGCTGTCGCGGTTTGCCGTTCCCGCGCGCGGCAGCTGCAAACCGCGTAAGTTTGAACCTGACATACTATGAGCGGCAAACCTCCCTCCAGGGCGTTTTTCTCACAACCCTTGTCCCAGATAGCAGGCTGTTGCTCCACCACACTAATAATAACTTCCGCAGACATATTCGAAAAGTTCACAATATCTGAATATTATTTCTGAAAAAAAGAAACAGGACTGTGTGCGAGAAACGAAGTGCACCTGATGATTGCACTGCAATAAAAATTCCGCCGCGGCGAGCGGGATAGTATGTCACTAGCCATAGCCTAACATGTGTTGTCTCTGAAAACCGCTTCCGCGCGCGGTTGTGGTTTTCATTTTCCCGCCGACAGGCGCGGCAGAAAAAAATCAGACAGCGGCAACCGCTCCCGCGCGCGACGACGGTTTCTTTAGTAAGTCAGGTCTCATAGGATAACACGTGTTGGCGGTTTTTTTTTTACCGCTCCCGCGTGCGGCAGCAGTTTGCCGCGTCTAGTATGTCACTACACTTATACCGGGTTTTCTCATGCACACTCACATATGACTTCCACAGTATCGTTGAAGATACTGGGTTGATTCATACATTCTGTTGGTGTAGGGGAGAGAGGGCGCATTTTATGTCTAAAGTATATGATAACTAAGTTTGATATTTCTATGTAGTTAACGTTATATATCTGGACTCCTACTGATCAAGTAAGTCTCTCCTTTCTGAGGCTTCGAGACGGCATTGTGATTTACCTGTCATTCATTTATTCTAGTTCGTGATATTGAGACGTCGACGGCGGCCTCGGTCAGCGCTGGTCTGCTCGTGCTCGTGCGCTGTCTGAAAAATGGGTCTTAGTTGTTGTCTCTATTCTCTTGACACTTCACTGGAGAAGATTGAAATATTTGCCAGTTGTAGGTATGACATTTCATTTCTAGCCTGAGCTCGACATCCCATTTATCTCTGCCAGAATGGATTCAGAAACTGTTGTAGCCCTGGGAAAGGCGGACTTTTCACGTGGAGACAGCTATAGATTTCGATTCTCTTAGGAGGCGCACACTTGACTGAAACCTGAGATGCCGGTGAAGTCACTAGCGCTATGAAATAACCATCGATATGGGTGGCATTACCGGGACTTAAAGTGTTCTCCACGTTCAGCCATTTGGGCCCGTCTGAGTGCAAATATGTCTTCACAAACAAAATACGACCGGTTAAGAATTCACTCATTCATTCTCAGCGTGTCGTCCATTCATTCTGTGTATGATTGATACAGGAAGTGCATATAGAAACTTAAAATGACCAGAAAGTGTGTGGTCTTTGATAGTTATAGAGTGTGGGCATACCCATGGAAGTTTCTCGACATCTGGCAGCGAAGGGTCTGCATAGTCCTAAAGTGACAGATGGCAGTGACATCTCCATGTAAGTGTTCTACCCCTGAGACAACATCAGCATATTTTCTGCTGTCTACTGTAGGTGCATGCCGAGGAGAGGTTTCTAATCTAAAGTGAGAATTTTCAGTGAAGCAAAAGTAGAATCACATCACAAGCAATAAAACAATGAAAACAACTCAGATCAATTACGCAGAATTCATATATTCAATCGTGTCACCAGAATATTTCTGCTCCATCCACAGAAACAACGAAATGAACTCATGAACTTTGGCGGCAGAATTTACTTTACGTATGTGAAAAGGGAGGCTGTCGTTGTAAGTACGTACGCGTCCCAACCGTTTTGAGCTAGGGCCGCGTACACATACGTATCTTTATCCCTAACTCTGTCCTTATCCTCAACTCTAAATCTGATCCAATCCCCAACCCCGTCCTTATCCTCAACGCTAAATCTTATCCAATCCCTAACCCTGTCCTTATCCTCAACTCTAAATCTTATCCAATCCCCAACCCCGTCCTTATCCTCAACGCTAAATCTTATCCAATCCCTAACCCTGTCCTTATCCTCAACTCTAAATCTTATCCAATCCCCAACCTTGTCCTTATCCTCAACGCTAAATCTTATCCAATCCCTAACCCTGTCCTTATCCTCAACGCTAAATCTTATCCAATCCCTAACCCCGTCCTTATCCTCAAAGCTAAATCTTATCCAATCCCTAACCCTGTCCTTATCCTCAACGCAAAATCTTATCCAATCCCTAACCCTGTCCCTTTCCTCAACTCTAAATCTTATCCAATCCCCAACCCCGTCCTTATCCTCAACGCTAAATCTTATCCAATCCCTAACCCTGTCCTTATCCTCAACGCTAAATCTTATCCAATCCCTAACCCCGTCCTTATCCTCAACGCTAAATCTTATCCAATCCCTAACCCTGTCCTTATCCTCAACGCTAAATCTTATCCAATCCCTAACCCTGTCCTTATCCTCAACGCTAAATCTTATCCAATCCCTAACTCTGCCCTTATCCTCAACGCTAAATCTTATCCAATCCCTAACTCTGTCCTTATCCTCAACCCTAAATCTGATCCAATCCCTAACCCTGTCCTTATCCTCAACCCTAAATCTGATCCAATCCCTAACTCTGTCCTTATCCTCAACCCTAAATCTTATCCAATCCCTAACTCTGTCCTTATCCTCAACCCTAAATCTGATCCAATCCCTAACCCTGTCCTTATCCTCAACCCTAAATCTGATCCAATCCCTAACCCTGTCCTTATCCTCAACCCTAAATCTGATCCAATCCCTAACCCTGTCCTTATCCTCAACGCTAAATCTGATCCAATCCCTAACCCTGTCCTTATCCTCAACCCTAAATCTGATCCAATCCCTAACCCTGTCCTTATCCTCAACCCTAAATCTGATCCAATCCCTAACCCTGTCCTTATCCTCAACCCTAAATCTGATCCAATCCCTAACCCTGTCCTTATCCTCAACCCTAAATCTGATCCAATCCCTAACCCTGTCCTTATCCCCAACCCTAAATCTGATCCAATCCCTAACCCTGTCCTCATCCTCAACCCTAAATCTGATCCAATCCCTAACCCTGTCCTCATCCTCAAACCTAAATCTGATCCAATCCCTAACCCTGTCCTTATCCTCAACGCTAAATCTGATCCAATCCCTAACCCTGTCCTTATCCTCAACGCTAAATCTGATCCAATCCCTAACCCTGTCCTTATCCTCAACCTTAAATCTGATCCAATCCCTAACCCTGTCCTTATCCTCAACGCTAAATCTGATCCAATCCCTAACTCTGTCCTTATCCTCAACCCTAAATCTGATCCAATCCCTAACTCTGTCCTTATCCTCAACCCTAAATCTGATCCAATCCCTAACCCTGTCCTTATCCTCAACCCTAAATCTGATCCAATCCCTGTCCTTATCCTCAACGCTAAATCTGATCCAATCCCTAACCCTGTCCTTATCCTCAACCCTAAATCTGATCCAATCCCTAACCCTGTCCTTATCCTCAACCCTAAATCTGATCCAATCCCTAACCCTGTCCTTATCCTCAACCCTAAATCTGATCCAATCCCTAACCCTGTCCTTATCCTCAACCCTAAATCTGATCCAATCCCTAACCCTGTCCTTATCCCCAACCCTAAATCTGATCCAATCCCTAACCCTGTCCTTATCCCCAACCCTAAATCTGATCCAATCCCTAACCCTGTCCCCATCCTCAACCCTAAATCTGATCCAATCCCTAACCCTGTCCTCATCCTCAACCCTAAATCTGATCCAATCTCTAACCCTGTCCTTATCCTCAACGCTAAATCTGATCCAATCCCTAACCCTGTCCTTATCGTCAACGCTAAATCTGATCCAATCCCTAACCCTGTCCTTATCCTCAACCCTAAATCTGATCCAATCCCTAACCCTGTCCTTATCCTCAACCCTAAATCTGATCCAATCCCTAACCCTGTCCTTATCCTCAACGCTAAATCTTATCCAATCCCTAACCCTGTCCTTATCCTCAACGCTAAATCTTATCCAATCCCTAACCCTGTCCTTATCCTCAACGCTAAATCTTATCCAATCCCTAACTCTGCCCTTATCCTCAACGCTAAATCTTATCCAATCCCTAACTCTGTCCTTATCCTCAACCCTAAATCTGATCCAATCCCTAACCCTGTCCTTATCCTCAACCCTAAATCTGATCCAATCCCTAACTCTGTCCTTATCCTCAACCCTAAATCTTATCCAATCCCTAACTCTGTCCTTATCCTCAACCCTAAATCTGATCCAATCCCTAACCCTGTCCTTATCCTCAACCCTAAATCTGATCCAATCCCTAACCCTGTCCTTATCCTCAACCCTAAATCTGATCCAATCCCTAACCCTGTCCTTATCCTCAACGCTAAATCTGATCCAATCCCTAACCCTGTCCTTATCCTCAACCCTAAATCTGATCCAATCCCTAACCCTGTCCTTATCCTCAACCCTAAATCTGATCCAATCCCTAACCCTGTCCTTATACTCAACCCTAAATCTGATCCAATCCCTAACCCTGTCCTTATCCTCAACCCTAAATCTGATCCAATCCCTAACCCTGTCCTTATCCCCAACCCTAAATCTGATCCAATCCCTAACCCTGTCCTCATCCTCAACCCTAAATCTGATCCAATCCCTAACCCTGTCCTCATCCTCAAACCTAAATCTGATCCAATCCCTAACCCTGTCCTTATCCTCAACGCTAAATCTGATCCAATCCCTAACCCTGTCCTTATCCTCAACGCTAAATCTGATCCAATCCCTAACCCTGTCCTTATCCTCAACCCTAAATCTGATCCAATCCCTAACCCTGTCCTTATCCTCAACGCTAAATCTGATCCAATCCCTAACTCTGTCCTTATCCTCAACCCTAAATCTGATCCAATCCCTAACTCTGTCCTTATCCTCAACCCTAAATCTGATCCAATCCCTAACCCTGTCCTTATCCTCAACCCTAAATCTGATCCAATCCCTGTCCTTATCCTCAACGCTAAATCTGATCCAATCCCTAACCCTGTCCTTATCCTCAACCCTAAATCTGATCCAATCCCTAACCCTGTCCTTATCCTCAACCCTAAATCTGATCCAATCCCTAACCCTGTCCTTATCCTCAACCCTAAATCTGATCCAATCCCTAACCCTGTCCTTATCCTCAACCCTAAATCTGATCCAATCCCTAACCCTGTCCTTATCCCCAACCCTAAATCTGATCCAATCCCTAACCCTGTCCTTATCCCCAACCCTAAATCTGATCCAATCCCTAACCCTGTCCTCATCCTCAACCCTAAATCTGATCCAATCCCTAACCCTGTCCTCATCCTCAACCCTAAATCTGATCCAATCCCTAACCCTGTCCTTATCCTCAACGCTAAATCTGATCCAATCCCTAACCCTGTCCTTATCCTCAACGCTAAATCTGATCCAATCCCTAACCCTGTCCTTATCCTCAACCCTAAATCTGATCCAATCCCTAACCCTGTCCTTATCCTCAACCCTAAATCTGATCCAATCCCTAACCCTGTCCTTATCCTCAACCCTAAATCTGATCCAATCCCTAACTCTGTCCTTATCCTCAACCCTAAATCTGATCCAATCATTAACTCTGTCCTTATCCTCAACCCTAAATCTGATCCAATGCCTAACCCTGTCCTTATCCTCAACCCTAAATCTGATCCAATCCCTAACCCTGTCCTTATCCTCAACCCTAAATCTGATCCAATCCCTAACCCTGTCCTTATCCTCAACCCTAAATCTGATCCAATCCCTAACCCTGTCCTTATCCTCAACCCTAAATCTGATCCAATCCCTAACCCTGTCCTTATCCTCAACCCTAAATCTGATCCAATCCCTAACCCTGTCCTTATCCTCAACCCTAAATCTGATCCAATCCCTAACCCTGTCCTTATCCTCAACCCTAAATCTGATCCAATCCCTAACCCTGTCCTCATCCTCAACCCTAAATCTGATCCAATCCCTAACCCTGTCCTCATCCTCAACCCTAAATCTGATCCAATCCCTAACCCTGTCCTCATCCTCAACCCTAAATCTGATCCAATCCCTAACCCTGTCCTCATCCTCAACCCTAAATCTGATCCAATCCCTAACCCTGTCCTTATCCTCAACCCTAAATCTGATCCAATCCCTAACCCTGTCCTTATCCTCAACCCTAAATCTGATCCAATCCCTAACCCCGTCCTTATCCTCAACGCTAAATCTGATCCAATCCCTAACCCTGTCCTCATCCTCAACCCTAAATCTGATCCAATCCCTAACCCTGTCCTCATCCTCAACCCTAAATCTGATCCAATCCCTAACCCTGTCCTTATCCTCAACCCTAAATCTGATCCAATCCCTAACCCTGTCCTTATCCTCAACCCTAAATCTGATCCAATCCCTAACCCTGTCCTTATCCTCAACCCTAAATCTGATCCAATCCCTAACCCTGTCCTCATCCTCAACCCTAAATCTGATCCAATCCCTAACCCTGTCCTTATCCTCAACGCTAAATCTGATCCAATCCCTAACCCTGTCCTTATCCTCAACCCTAAATCTGATCCAATCCCTAACCCTGTCCTTATCCTCAACCCTAAATCTGATCCAATCCCTAACCCTGTCCTTATCCTCAACGCTAAATCTGATCCAATCCCTAACCCTGTCCTTATCCTCAACCCTAAATCTGATCCAATCCCTAACCCTGTCCTTATCCTCAACCCTAAATCTGATCCAATCCCTAACCCTGTCCTTATCCTCAACGCTAAATCTGATCCAATCCCTAACCCTGTCCTTATCCTCAACCCTAAATCTGATCCAATCCCTAACCCTGTCCTTATCCTCAACCCTAAATCTGATCCAATCCCTAACCCTGTCCTTATCCTCAACCCTAAATCTTATCCAATCCCTAACCCTGTCCTCATCCTCAACCCTAAATCTGATCCAATCCCTAACCCTGTCCTTATCCTCAACGCTAAATCTTATCCAATCCCTAACCCTGTCCTTATCCTCAACCCTAAATCTGATCCAATCCCTAACCCTGTCCTTATCCTCAACCCTAAATCTGATCCAATCCCTAACCCTGTCCTTATCCTCAACGCTAAATCTGATCCAATCCCTAACCCTGTCCTTATCCTCAACCCTAAATCTGATCCAATCCCTAACCCTGTCCTTATCCTCAACCCTAAATCTGATCCAATCCCTAACCCTGTCCTTATCCTCAACGCTAAATCTGATCCAATCCCTAACCCTGTCCTTATCCTCAACCCTAAATCTGATCCAATCCCTAACCCTGTCCTTATCCTCAACCCTAAATCTGATCCAATCCCTAACCCTGTCCTTATCCTCAACCCTAAATCTGATCCAATCCCTAACCCTGTCCTTATCCTCAACCCTAAATCTGATCCAATCCCTAACCCTGCCCCCCCCCCTGACCCTTTCAACCAGAAAAAAAAAAAAGAGGAAAACAAAAAGAAAATGTGAAAGAATAATTAATTAAGGATGTTGTTAGAGAGTATGTCGGGAGGAGCTCTCTAGCTCTGGAGTCAATAAAGGCTTTGAAATACGTACCTCTAGGGCAAGAAACTTGGGGTCAGTGGGGGGGGGGGGGAGTGGGGGCTATATACTTGTAACACCGACAATAAGTAACGCTTCAGTAGAGACAGATGTCTATTTGGGGGTTCTTCTCCCAGTGGGACAGGGTCAAGGTCGGGTCAAGTCAGCGCAGGCAAGGTCGATGCCTGGAAATAACTTTGGGGTGGGGTTAGGGGGAGCTATGTGCTTCGAAAGGGACAGTTGTCTCTATCAAAGCATTATTATATCTCGCAGTTTGACTTTTTTTCTGGCATTACCATCACGACCCCTATCCCACCCCCAACCTATGGAGACAGCTGTCCCTACAGAAACACTTCCTTGCATATTTTTGTAATAAGTTAGACCACAGAAATAGTAACCAAGTAGAGTATTCTCAGTCCATTTCCATGCAACGAATATGTTTTCTCCAAGACCTCAGACAGACATTAGAGATATCCACAGTCTATAGACCTGACGGGCTCGGGTAACCCTGAGATATACGAGTTTTTCCCCGACGTTTCATTAGTGCAACTGTTTCCCTGTCATATACAGCAGCCGCCTCCACCTCATGGTTGGTACTACGGCAGCAAAGTCATGATGAAAAGAAATACCAACATCAATCAATTTCAAAGTACAGATAAATATTTCTCAATCAAATCACTGCTAGAACGAAATATCAGACACGACATGAAAAGTTCCATCTGCAATTCACGTCAGCTGAAGTTATCACGTGCCCGCCTGAACTGTTTCTGCCCGACAACTTGTTTGACCGACAATTCATTGTAAAGTCACGTGATCTTATAACCGTCAGATAGTTATTCAATGTAGTGGGATTCATGTAGACTCACCCTCGGGTCGAGTGGGTGCGTGAAGTCAGGAAGACAAATAGTCTCAATCTATCGCTTCCTTCTTCACTTAATGCGTGGACTTGATCCGTGATTTGTGTAGCAGAGTGGCGAGTACATTCGGGCAGCTTGGCTTGAAAACTGAGCGTCCACCGATTAGCCAACTGACATAACTATAGAAAGGGAGAATGTTGCCGAGATGTCCGACATACCTACAAAACCCGGCAACTTGCTGATTTTCCCACTTGCATTCATGTTTTTTAAACATAGTTTGTGTGGTTATTCCATTTGGGGAACCAAGTTAGGGAAAAGGTTTTAACCAATACAATTTTTAGAGATGCAGTTACCTTGTTGTGATATAGCCTAAGCCACTTCATCGCATGTTCACAGTAGCTCCAATCAGTCAATAGTTGAAAAAAAAAAAAAGCACACAGTCCAGAGTAAACCAACCTGCAAGCGGCAACGTTTCAACTTTGCACTTCGTCCGTCACGTTGACACGCTTTTTCTAGCCATGGTGTGAGTGGTGAAACTGTAAATCTTTAATGTAGACCTGTACAACTTATTAGATGCGGGATGTTACACGTGTGAGTCTGTCTTCCTCGTGTGTCTTCCTCGTGATGAGCAGAGAAGCCGATGAAATATTCCCTTTTGCAGAAAAAGGAAAACGTTAATCTGGCGAACGGAACACGTTTCCGTGTCAGTCGTAGATCGAGTCGTGTATCGAACTGGTTGTAGTTGAGTAGTTATATTACATTCCATTGTAAAATTAGTGCCACATATTGAATTTTTTACTCGGTCCCGCAAATTGATCATATTTTGATTCCGCAAAATGTCTGGATCCAGTTTGAGATAGAGAAATAAAATCACAGGTTTGTGTTAGTTTTACGTTCAATGAGGCAGGGTTGGGAAGTTGAACCCCTACCTTTTCCAAGCCACGATATTTACATGGAATATTTCCTAGCGTTTCCGTAGCTTTTCCTGCCCGTATTTTGTGTAGGAAAAATATTAATAATGACCCTTTCCGGTATTGTGTTCGCTAAACAATATCAATGGAGTTGTTCTGAATGTCCGACATCCATGTCTCGTGACAGGCGGTTGGTAAAGGTCTTCATGTTCTCACGTGACTTGTCTGTAATTGAACAGTTGTCCAAAGCCCGGGAAACATTGGTTTCTTGAACAGTTTTCAGACATGCCAATCAAGATGCCGAGGGAAGCATCAAGTATTTTATTGATGGAATATTACACAAACCACAAGCTCCATACACAGATGGACGTACTGCGCTCTGAAACTCCCAAGTCTGGACTCGCAGCGAATACTCGTATTGTTTGTACATTCTATAGTTTTGTTTCTGTATCATTTCTTACACCAGGCTTTGCTGCCTACAACTTTTTCTTCTTGCCAAAATTTGTCATAAAATATTCTAGTAAGGCTAGGCGTTAGCTGGGCTGTTTGTGTTACAGGTTAAGTGGTTGAACTCAGCTGAACTTTAACCTCAACCAATCAATCTTATCATGTCATGTCACGATAAACCTTAGATGGAGGTGCTGAAACAAACAAAAAACTTTGGGGCAAGCTCAACTTTTGCTGTAACCTTGAATTTCTGGACTTGTGATGCCCAGCATTGTTGATTGGTGGTCAGCGGGAGTGACCGGACACGCTACGTCATCCGGACATTCCAAGTTGACCCGACATTTTGTAGACTCATGGATTTTCCGAAACGCACGTGTGATTACGACCGACAACAAAACGGTCATGAAGTTGATCCGACTCCATTCGTAATTTCTTGTCACGACAATCTCGAGAACTTTCTGTTCCCTTTGTTGTTTGTTGTGTCGTGGGCGCTAATAAAAGATATTAGACTCATTTTTGTCTTCACTGATGCTTAAAACTGAATATTCTACGATTCTGAGCAGGCAGTTCAGCATAGTGAATGCAATCAGCATGGCATCAGATACCGCTTTTGTCTATTTCAATAGACTACATTCTGTGTTTGCTTCATTTAGATTTTCTCAACCAACAGACACTAAATAAACAGCTTGGAGAATTTCACAGAAATCATGAAACAAAAACATAAATCAGTGAAATGATGACGTAATTGAATATCAAACGAGACCAATGAAATAGCATGGGAAAAGAGGGGCGAAAAGCCCAGACATAAGTGAGACATTTCAGCTGTCCAAATAAATTGAACACGACGAGAAAGTTGGAGAATTTGAATATGAACTGTTCATAAATCCATTGTGTTGTTTGATCCAAACATGTGATTTTGAAATAAATCAACTGAATGGATCTGTTTCTTCCGGGGCTCAGGAGCAAGCACGTGACTGGTCAGCTGGAATGACCATGGCAAAACCTTTGTGTGTCTGACCTCAAATTCCGCGGAGAAAACGACCCCCCCCCCCTCCACCCCTCTCAAATATGAACCATCCAGAGTTCCATCAGAAATGAAATATGACGCGTTCGTGGCTCGGCCACGATGTCGTCACTTGATATGTAAATCTCAGCATAATTTTTGGAGAAACTAGCGCGACGAGCCAAACTTGAACAGAAGGTGACAGGTCTCTTTGCCTGCACGAAACAGATTATTACATTATATGTTTTTCTTGCGAGAAAGATCAGGACTACAACTTGACAATCAATTCTGCACATCAAAATCGCAGATATCTAACCAGTTTATCATAAATTTACATCTAAATAGACATGAGAGATTTTGGCCATCTGTAAATGTAACACAGTCATTTTAGCAGCTTTCCGGTGATTTGCTGGCTGAAGTGGATGCCAGTTGTCACGTGACCGTTACTTTAGTTGGATTCTGATCTACGGTTGTGTTTGTATCTTGCTAAACAGTTTGGCGTGACGGTTCATGTTGTTACTGTTTCTATTGTCTGTAGTGATGCACTTTGCCAGTTCTGGTTTTGTAATAGCCAGACAAAGAACAAAACCAAAAATTCAGGTAGCAAATAATGGAGACAACAACAGATAGTCTGTCACGTGCTCTTGCTGGGAATACTTCATCAGTCTGCACAGACAATGGCCGGACATTCACACAGAATAAAATCTGTCTACCATTTACCAAATTGTATGACTGAAGTCAGGAAAGAGTCATAGATTTCTCACTCAGGCGTTTCCCCTGCTCCTTCATCTTTGCTGAAACAGAGAGCCGACCACAGCGGTCTGTAACATCCCAGTTTAGCGCATGACGAAATATAAGAAACACAAAAAAGTCTGTACGTTCCTGCCTCGCTGCAGATTCCATGTGAGACATAAGAGAATATTTTATTTTTAGTAGAGTTTTAAAGGAAAATGGAGCTTAAAGCCACACCCATTTTTTTTATTTATTGGCAGTACTGCTATAAATAATGTGCATAATTATTTTGGTAATTTCTGTCCTTTTGTTCTAAGGTGTATAGACTTCCATACTTTAAACGTCCCGGGCGCAGGATGAAAGCAGTAGTGTAGACGATATTGAACTGGAGCACCGGAAAGCCTTTAACTCAAAGCCAGACCCCAAACTTTGCTATATCACCTGAAGATTTGCAACACTGCAGTCAGACATCTCTTACCGACTGACGATCATAATTATTTGGCCGAGTTTTGCTTGAGAAAATGTTTGTGCTGCATGTAAAGTTTCTAGTGCATTTGATACACTAATTTGATGTCGTGCTTTAGAAAAAAAATGCAAGTGAACTCTTTGATAGGCAATCCACATTCTGAGAGACAAGAAATGCACTTCTCTTATCGCTGGCTGGAATATTTCTCACGGTGTAAGTTTATAGCCATGACGTCATTACTTGTCTATCAGCGCTTACACCGTGTAATGTCGGCTAAATACCCATAGTTTTTATGGTGTCTTCCAGGTTTTCCTTCAAAAAGAACTTGAGTTATCTTTTCCCCCTCAACGTCCCAAATCAAATGAGATATACAAAACACGTGCCTTGATTTAATTTGCCGTTACTGCAACCTGTTTGATACGGTGGTCTTTTGGGGCACGCTGGAGGTGACGTCCAAATTCGGAATTTGTGGCGTGTTAGGGCAGAGCGAGCAATCCAACGCACAAAAAAAAAAAAAATTATTGAAGGCGAAAGAAACAATTTTATTGTTCATCTCCAATGGAAAACATGACATCTTTACAGGCCAGGCCGTGTTGGCACTTTGACTCCAGTTGAGACAGTTGAAGGGGAGCATTACAGTTGCGAACCTTATTTTTCAAAACATCACAGTTGCGAACCTATTCAATTTAGAGCAAATTTAAACATTACACTTGCGAACCTATGGTGGTTCAACAAAAATTAAAGCATTGCATATGCGAACCTAACGATTTGTAATCGAGTTGTACTCGTCCTCATAATGCATAAGATAATGAAAACCGAACATACCATGGTTGATGATGATGGCTCTCCACTTCTTCAATCGTATTGCATTCACCCTCTGTGTTTACAGGCTTGGGGCTGTCTCATACAGGTATGAGGCCGCATTAGGAATGTTTGTGTTTAATTTTATTGTTCACAGTACTGGATAAAACTATGTACACTATTTACATGGTAGACTCTTCTTGTTCCGGAGCTATTTACAAGCCAATGTTCGGCAATGACGCAAAGCATATTTTCTTCAGGAACTTGTCTTTTTCAAGGGCTCCGCCCTTGTACTGGCTAATTGCTGCTGCAAGCCATTCCTGCTTCTTTCTTTCACGCCGTGGAATTGGGCGTCCCTCGCGCATCTTGAAATGGTTTTCAAATAGCACTTCTTGTAGGCGGTCGAACAGCTCAAAAACAGGCGGATGACTGGTGTAAAAAGGGCCATTCAGCTTTCGGTGGAATGCTTCACACACATTTCTTGTACTCTTACTGGTGACATCAGTGCTGGCCCACAAAGTTGGTGGGAATGTAGAATTGCTGCAGATGTAGGTCTCCGTCAGGTATGTCAGATACTTGTCTATCCTTTCGTCAATAGGGGCCTGGAACAAGATGTCAAATGCGAAGCTTTCATAAACGTCCAAATAATCAAAAAAGAGCAGTCCAAAAGTGAGCTTCAGGAACTGGCCTATTTCTGAATCTTGAGATTTGTATTCACCAGACAGTCTCAACTCCTGGATCTTTCGCCATCAGTTCTGTTTATGGTGGAATAGGCAGCCTTTCACCGTCATTCCTGGAAACGTCTCCGTTGCTGCTTTGTGGGTCGCTTTCTCAGAGTCAAGATGCAAGGTTTTGCTATCAAGGTTCTCTCCATTGACTTCTTGGTAGATGGTGTTGAGAAGATTGAACATGGTGCAAAAGATCTCAGTAGACCTCCCCGGAAGAAGGAAAAAAGCTACGGGCATGTAGTGCCCATGTGCGTAGGTAATGATTGTGTAGATCTGAAAGAAGTGTTTGGGGCTGCTCTTGAATGTCCCATCGCCGAAGATGTCCTGGATGCCCTTCGGTACTTCCAATGCCCGTGGACTGTAGATCCAGGCTATCTGATTATGTAGGTCAGTCTTTACACATGTGTCCTGCTTGGTAGACATTGACGACATCGCTTCCAGAGCCTCCAGTCGTGTCACAGGCAGCTTTGGTTGGCTTTTTCTCCTCTGTCTCCACATGGCCATGCGGGTGTTGCTCATGTCCATCTGTGTCAAGCAGTCTGTTGGTGTATGCTGAACCTCTCTGATGAAATTTTTTGGGGCCTCTCTGTCAAATCATCTTCTGCTTTTCTCTTGCAAACGTGTCTGAATTGCTTTGCTTGGGAAGAAGCGAGATCTACGTCGTGGTCATGAACAGTCATCCCATGAAGGATATTGGTTGTTCCAGTTCTGTTGTCACTCTCGCATTGCAATTTTTTCTAGTGCAGCGCTAAGTTCTTGAAGTTTTGTTCTCCTTCATTAGTCTGTACAGGTGTCCTTCCAGTTGAATAGCTGGCTTGCCTTTACTTGTTTCAACTATCTGTATATTCATCGTGTTGTTGAGTTGCAGTCCCCACAGTCGCAATGTGACGTAGTTGTGAGTATGAGGGGGTATAGTGGTCTATTTGGCCTCGGATTTTCAGTTAGCACCAGCACCAGTTGTACGTATGAAAATCGGGATGACCAAATTATCTTGCACAATGTATTCACGTGTGTAACGATACACGAATTGTGTCTTTTGCCGTGGGGAGGGGGGGGGGGATATTCGTAATCGAACAGTGCCCCCATATTCGAGCAAAATCCGATATTTGCCCCGATATCGGAAAGGCTCGCAAGTGTAATGTTGGGTACCCTTTGAAGTTTTTAGGTTCGCAAGTGTAATGTTGCGGTGGCGTTTGCAAATTGTAGGTTCGCAAGTGCAATACACCCAGTTGAAGGCGGAAAGCTTTGGTTTACACGTCACACACACACACACCTGAACAGTTTTCTTGTGTCTCTCCCTCAGCTTGAGCATGTTATCCTAAACATTACTTATCATCGAGCTTCATTTTCGGTGTTCACAAATTTTTGACATCTAGTCTATATGCCCATGTTTTTTATACCATTAGTTCAGGGATTGATAGGCTCCCGATAAACTGCCTGATAACCAAAGATTGGCTTCTCCAGGGTTATGACATAAACCTCACATTGAAGTAAAAACCTTTCTCCTCAGCTGTAATTTCCCTTGACGCCAGAAACTGCTTGACTTCATGGCGGCCAATGTCTCAGTCAATTAGGTTTGGCCACAGAGACTCAATTGGGGGGGGGGGGGGGCGCTTACTGGCGTTTAATGAGCGGGAACTTGGCCAGGCTCAAACACCAACTTGGTTTCTATATCTAATTTTATTATCAAATCAGCAAATGAAAAAAATCCTCAGATCTTTGGTTTTCCCCTGATAAAAGTTAATTAAGAGTTGATTGGGAAAAATGTATATAATAGATGCAACAGATAACATAATATGATAAAATGACAAGTAATATCATATCGTTTATACTCTGTGTGAAATCTGGACAAGGAAATCATTTGGCACTTGTCAGGGAAAAGATCTGAAGTGGATGTAGATGTAGTCAAGTGTAATACAGACATTGCAAGGAGCTGTCCATAAACTGCGCATTTCTGGCTGTATTTGATTTCTCTACCCCGCCCCCAAATTCTCTCCTGGCGTTTCAGATGCTTGGCTTCAACCTGCTTCTCCTCCCCCCCCCCCTGGCGTTTCAGATGCTTGGCTTCAACCTGCTTCTCCTCCCCCTCCCCCCCTGGCGTTTCAGATGCTTGGCTTCAACCTGCTTCTCCTCCCCCCCCCCCCTCTGGCGTTTCAAATGCTTGGCTTCAACCTGCTTCTCCTCCCCCCCCCCCTCTGGCGTTTCAAATGCTTGGCTTCAACCTGCTTCTCCTCCCCCCCCCCCCTGGCGTTTCAGATGCTTGGCTTCAACCTGCTTCTCCTCCCCCCCCCCCCCTGGCGTTTCAGATGCTTGGCTTCAACCTGCCCCCCTCCCCCTCCTCCCCAACACACACACTTTAGGACCAGCGATGGTGATGTTGGTGGCACTAGACAGCAGGGACAGTAACGCAGGTGGTGATGATTATGTTGATACTAATACTGGGCAGTTTAAGTTCAGTCAGAGTAACAGCTTGTGAAACTGGACCTGTGGTTGTAATGTTGACAGAAGAGCACACAAACTTACTGGAAAGGCATGGTCTCGTGGTAGAGAGAGGGTGAAATATGGTAGCAGGTACAACCGCAGCGCCAATAGTGACATTAGCATCTCTGCCAACAACTACATGTGAGAAAGTGCGGCGGTGGAGGCAGTCGAAGTGGGAGATGTAGTTGCTACAACAGAGGAGGGAGATCATGAAAAGGAAGACTAAAATCTCAATGACAACACCAAAAGATTAGCCTTGTGTCCGATACCCGGGATAGTCCTGACTGGCACCTGGTCCAGATGTTGAACACTTTTTTGTCGTTGATTTCTGTATCTGTTATTCACTTATTCATGCACTGATTTCTTTATTTCTCTATCTATCTCATTTACGTTTTTATTGACCTATCCCATCTAGATTCACCTTAGTTATCTAGTTATACATGTGTACATTTATATTTTGTCTGTTTGTTTTTGTATTTGTTATTCAAAGTTGTTTATTCATTTATTGATTGATTTATTTACTTGTATATGTATTGCTCAATTGTTTAGCTCCCCTGTCCACTGATCGCCCCAACAATTCACACGTTCACTGGGTGGAACTGAACAAACTTAAAACTCTGAGCCAAAATGAAAAAAAACAAAAACATGCTGAGTTTCTGGCCGCCCTTGACAAGGGAAAAACGTGAAAATTTCCACATTTTTGACCCAACAATTCAACCATTTTGTTTCATGTCATTTTTCTTATTCGTAATGTGCAAAATTGTCATGTCTAAAAGTTATTTTACTTTGATCAGTATCCTCAAACAGTCTCTCTCTCTCTCTCTCTCTCTCTCTCTCTCTCTCTCTCTCTCTCTCTCTCTCCCTTTCTCTCTCTCTCTCTCTTTCTCTCTCTCTCTCTCTCTCTCTCTCTGTGTCTCTCTGTCTCTCTGACTCTCTCTCTCTGCCGCTCTCCCTCTCTCTCTGCCTCTCTCCCTCTCTCTCTCTCTCTTTCTCACTCTCTCTCTTTCTCTCTCTCTCTCTCTCTCCCTCTCTTTCTCTCTCTCTCTCTGTCTCTCTGTCTCTCTCTCTCTCTCTGTCTCTCTCTCTATCTATCTATCTATCTATCTATCTATCTATCTATCTATCTATCTCTTGTCAACGACATACAGAAACAAAAATCTTCAAGCATAAAAAAAAAAAACAGAAAAAAAATCTGAACAAAATCATTATCACCATTTTTTTCCTCCATCGCTTTTCTTTTTTTAAATAAAAAAAAATGTCCGTCAAAAATAAAATAAAAATTATTGCAACAAATTTTATGGTCTCGAATATTTGCTTTTTTCTCTCAGCGAATCAAAATATTTTTGTTTCAGACAGATAGAACGTTGTCATCTCAACAGTTTAGGGATCAAAATTGTTCATATATTTAATTTGCATCGTACATTGAATTTTTTTTTGTTTTTTTTTTAAAGTAGCTTAGAATAGGCAATTTATCCATCAGTTGATGATTAAATCCAGGATGTCAGAGGAAATTCAAGATTTAGATCAGTTGAGCCTACTGGTGGATTCTTTTAGAGCCAAACATATTGGTGAACATTTTCATTAATGGGTTTGAAACACAAGCAAAATAAATCATTACCTTGAGTTCCCATCTCATTTAATGAAGAAATGACCAGCTCAGTTTAAAGTGCACAGTTTTTAATGGCTCAGACTGCTGGAATAATTATGCTGGAGATTGGAGACAAATCCAGATGAGATTGGAATGACCAGCTTTCAAACAGCACATTTACCTACAGGCTGGATGGAGTTCAAACACAAATTTGCATTTATTAAATCGATCTGATCATCAATCATAATGGAAGATAATGGAACGGCAAAATGCATGTGAAACTTGCAAAACAAAAAACAATAAACCGACGGAGAGAAAATTGCTTTTCATTTAGCGAGGAAATAAATGTAAATATTTACTGTAGGAACAATCAACCAGCGCCAAGTGAAGTTGCCAAGTTTTGCAAAATCTCTTTGGATGGATGGCCCACAGAAAGAATCATTTCTTTACTTACGTCCAATTTCTGGATTGTTTCCCTCACTGAAAGGCTGATCTAGTTAGAGTTGACACCTGGAGAACTCCTGACTTTGTTTATTTGTGTGTTCGCCCTCTGGTCCGCGAAAACATTTTATTCTTCCATTATTTTTCCGTGACCAGAAAAGACAAAGAAAACGCTTAAGGATCGCTGATCTTCATTTTTTTCCCGGGACCTATCAGGGAGCCAACCAATTGCAAGACACACCAACCAGTAGAACAAAGATTCTGTGTCAACCAATTTGCAAGACACAACAACCAGTAGAACAAAGACTCTGTGCCAACCAATTGCAAGACACACCAACCAGTAGAACAAAGACTCTGTGCCAACCAATTGCAAGACACACCAACCAGTAGAACAAAGACTCTGTGCTGATAAATTGGTGCAAGATCGATAACATTTCATATCTGCACTGCAAGATCAGGTTTTGATTTACCAGAATCTGAAATGTTACTGTATCTGGAATGTAACTGTTGTGTTTGCTCAGCTGGACGTCAGCGCATCTGTCACCAGCACTCTGCTCAATATCAAATACGCAGGGAAACGCCTCGTAAATTTACTTTTCAATCTGACACCAGATTTGCACAGTTTTTTGTTTCGGGGATGAAAGTAAAACATGACAACTGAACCTTAATCGAAGTGGTCAGAGGATAAGTGGGGCAGGGAGGGGGGTCTCAGGGAAAAACGAGACAACAGATGATGATCCAGTAATCAAACCCGTCGCTCAGGCAATTCTGATGTCAGTCAAAATTCAGAAGTTGATAGTTCGAGGAAACAAGAACTTCAGTTTGGTTTGATCTCCATTTTGGTCATAACAGACAGTTGGTGCTCATTTGTTCATATCAATTATTTACGTGTTATGATAGATGTCATTAATGATTTCTGCATCATGCACAAATGTAAAAAAAAAAAACACACACACACACAGAAAGTCTGTGGGATCACACGCAGATTTGCAAAATGCCACTTTTTTTCATCGCCAATTTATTAGATCAGAGCCACGGCCAGCTCGGACCTGGACCAAATGGCAATTGGACCTGAGCCCCCACCCCCCCCCTTTTTTTTCCCTTTCAATAAAAAGGAAACAAAAAACCTAAACTCACAGATATGGTGATGGGTAAACCTAATGTAGCTCAAGTCTGTGACTTTCTGGATGTGTTTAAAAGTGTTACTCGGCAGACAGCTCTGTCTGTGTGTGTGTCCTTACATCATGGGATGAAAAAGACCAGGCAGACTTAACGGTATAGTGACCAAAATATTCAGGCCAAACTTGAACATGGCATAAGACTACTGTTGTTGTTGTTGTTGTTTTTTTAAACAAACACACAATAATGTGTACATGTACACGAACAAATACACATTCTGTCAATAGCAAGAACACAGAACTTACCTGGACTACTTTCCCTTTTTTTCTCAGATGACTTCCTTTTGTCTGTACGACCTTAAGTCAAAGAGGAAACGGATCTAATGACTAGACAATTCCCCGCATCAAGAAAGTTGTCTCGGGCCCCTCATTATACAGGAGTGCATTCGTCAGTCAATGATGGCATCAACCCGCCCAGAACCTCCTGAAACATTCCTCTGTCCAGCTAACGAACTGACGCCGGCAACAAGAAAATTTCCAATCTCTCTCAAGTTCCAGTCACGTTTTCCGGTGTTCCTAATGACTAGGGCAGAAACGAGCTTTCAACGTGAACTGCCTTTCATACACCCTTTTTGTTCTTCCTGGCATTGTTTGAAGGCGGTGAAGCGTCAAAAACCTACCCAGAAATAATTTTATCACAGGAACAATACACCCTTAACTGTTTGTAAAAGATAAGACCGGACGTTCAAATTTCAATTAATTTGTCTAAACTGTACACAATATAATTTATGTTTTGAGCCCAAAACATCAATGATCACAACTTTCAATGCTTTTATTCATGAAATCAACAGCCCCAAGAGTTGGCTGATGAAAGAAAAGGTTTTTCTTATCTGAAGATGATCGTGTACAACCCCGCTCGTGCCTGTAACAGCCCCCGCTAAGTCTTGTCTGTGTGGCCAGGAGCCACTGACGTCGGTGTGAGCAGGGAGCATTTGCCGCACGCTCGTTCTACACTGCTCACCCACATCTAGCGAGATTTCTGACGGATCTAGGAGCGGGTGAGGGGGGGGGGGGCAGAGGTGAGAGGGGGAGGTCTGTAACATCGTTGATGGCTCTTTCATTATATCAAACTACATCTACGCAGAAAATCTCTGAGTACAGTATGAATTAGAAGAATTAATTGAATATATTATCTAATGCTTTATACATATATTTCTTAACAATGATAAAAGAATGTTAAAACAATACATTATATTAGAGGTGAGAGTAGTGGACATCTAAGAAATTTGTATTCCTACTGATGTAAGATGTTTGTATTGAAGTCTGTATGTAAGATGTCGGTGTTGAAGTCTGTATGTAAGATGTTTGTGGTAAATTCTGTATGTCAGATGTCGGTGTTGAAGTCTGTATGTAAGATGTCGGTGTTGAAGTCTGTATGTAAGATGTTTGTGTTGAAGTCTGTATGTAAGATGTTTGTGTTGAATTCTGTATGTAAGATGTCCGTGTTGAATTCTGTATGTAAGATGTTTGTGTTGAAGTCTGTGTGTAAGATGTTTGTGGTGAAGTCTGTATGTAAGATGTTTGTGTTGAATTCTGTATGTAAGATGTCCGTGTTGAATTCTGTATGTAAGATGTCGGTGTTGAAGTCTGTGTATAAGATGTTTGTGGTGAAGTTTGTAAGATGTTTGTGTTGAAGTCTTTGTGTAAGATGTCCGTGTTGAAGTCTGTGTGTAAGATGTTTGTGTTGAAGTCTGTATGTAAGATGTTTGTATTGAAGTCTGTATATAAGATGTCCGTGTTGAAGTCTGTATAAGATGTCCGTGTTGAAAGAAGTTGCAAATTTTTAATAAAAGACCTGTTTGGAAGAGGTTTTTGTGAAATATTTTATCTACAAAACGGTTATGTGTGGGCAATTTCTATAAAGACGTTTGCCGTAGCCTTGTGTGAATAGTAACATAAATCCTTGTGTGAACAGCTAGCAAGGCCGGGCTCTAATATAATATAATGATTACTCCCTAGCACAATCCATTATGATATGGCAATCGGGGAAAGAAACGTTACTTTTAAAGCCGACCATGATGTTGAAGTAAGAAGACAAGAAGCATATTTTAAAGCTGCACGGATAGGAACATTCCAGAAACTGTCCAGAAAACGCGTGCTCCTGGCTCTGGCTTTTGACAAAAGTTCATGTTAGGACATCACGGACATTTATGCAGAAGGCAGTTTTGGCGATAAATATAAAATATGAATAAAAACTTTGCATGAGAAGGTGTTCCGTGTACAGGAAAATGTGCTTGAAAAGATTTACGGCTGCTGAAATAAGCAATAAAGAAAATCAGGAAACGAAGTGAAATTGTCCAGATATTTGATTAATTAATCTGATAATGTATTATAATGGATCCCTCCCCCTCCCCCCGCCTTCCTCCCGCCAGCGAACATGGACACAAGTTGTCAATATAAATCTGCACGTGCTCAGTGTGCGTATGGCTGAAGATTGATGGACTTTGGTTGATTACAGGCAGAGGGACACAAACATGCAGGGTGAGTTGTGGTATATTTGCCTTTGTTGTTGTTGTTGTTGTTGTTGTTGTTGATGGTGGTGATCGTGTTTTTGTTGTTTTTGTTTCTTTTGTTGTTGATGTTATGTTGTTGTTGTTTTTTTGTGTTATTGTTGCTTGTTGCTGTTGTTATAGTTGTTATTGTTGCTTGTTGCTGTTGGTATAGTTGTAATTGTTGTAGTTATTGTAGTTTTTGTTGTTGTTGTTGGTAGTTGTTGTTGTTGTTTTTGTTGTTGTTGTTGTTGTTGGTAGTTGTTGTTGTTGTTGTTGTAATAAATATTGTTGTAATTATTCACGCTGTGCTCGTCTTCTCCGCTACTGTTATGTTACCGATGATGGTAGTGATGATGATGATGATGATGATTGCGATTTTGATGGGCATCGTGATGCTGGCGATGGTGATGGAGATATTGGACAAGATTTATTTCTACAATAAAATGATAGATGAAGACCATTAATTTCACACACTTGAGCATTCGATGATGTAATAAAGATCATTTCATCTGATCAATAACTTTGGCTATGAATGGATAAAAACAGGTCTCATGTTTTGTTTCTGCCTCAGTCTGTTCGCTGTGATTTGATATGAATAATAATACATTCCAGCTGAGATCTCTTCCATTCCCCACCTTCATGAATCATTACCCTTCACCATCTCCCGCATCTACAGCATCAGTGTTGTGGTAGCTGTGGTATCTGGCACTATCTCACCCCCTGCCCTCCGTCTGTCTCTTTCACCACTCTGGCGTCCTATGGAAAAATACTGCATGCATAAACAAACGTAATTTGACCGTAGATGCAACGCACATTTTGCTTTGCGCTCCGCTTTTGGGGGCGGGGGGAGGGGGGGGGGTTCAAATTCCATTTTGTGATTATCCAAAGAGCCGTAATAATCTAGATAGAAAGATTAAAGACCTGCCATTCTTTAAAACTATATTAGAAAGTGAATTTGATCAAGTTTCCATGTCATGACAGCGCTCTATCCCACACCTGTCACAAGCAGCTGAACCCTATTGCATCCAGCTAGGATCTGGTGTTTGTCGATCCAGCTTTTTTTTTACAATTCAAGTCAGTTTTCATTGGGCAGAAGTTCGGCAGCATGCGTACTCTCATATTACATACCAAGTGTAACAGCTGAGATTGTTCTAGCACATTATTGTAGAGGGGAGTTAGTTGATCTAACTACAACCCTTTCGAAGACGAAACTATTACAGCTGTAGAATAAATAAACACGAGACCCGACGATCGATTAAATAATATTAAAGTTTAATAACTGAATACTGAACAATAAAATACTAGGAAGGCACCAGCGAACAACTAAATATCCTACGCCACACGAGAAGGAAAACTCACTTACTCACCGACCAGCCACTCACATGGGTCCATATATATAGACATTTCTACAGAAAGTTCCCGAAATAAACGTAACCTCTGCCCTCGCCCGAACACATAAACTAACCAATCACGTATCAATATGTCACCAGGTTACATCACTCAAGGCCGAATCTGGCGTAAACATCTAGTTCTACGATATTATCGAATGTTCAGGAATAATAAAACTAATATTTACGAAAACAGAGCGAGGAAAAAAACGACTCACAATAAAGGGAGGGCAAGGTCACTGGCGAAGGTCAACAATAAAAGGCAAAAGAAGTGACCACGTCACGCTCAGTCACCAGTAGGACAAGCAACGGGGAAGGGAAAGGTCACTCTGGCGAAGGTCAACAATAAAAGGCAAAAGAGGTGAACACGTGCTCAGTCACCAGTAGGACAAGCAACGGGGAAGGGCAAGGGGTAGCTTGCAGACGCAACACCAAGCCATGCCATTGGTTATCGCCTATATTTGCTGTAAGAAGGAAGATTCACTCTTCACCTACTGAACTCCAGAGCTGCAGGTCCCGGGCAGAGTCAAAATTGTGAGTGTGCATGAGAAAACCCGGTATAAGTCGGCAGGGCTGATTTTGAGAAAAACGGCTTTGAAGTGAAAATATGGGTCCGACACAAACTTCTAACTTGGCTGTTGTTTAGGGGACCGTGGCATGTTACAGGCTAAACTGTAGACGAGCAGTGAACACTACTCACTATGATCTCTATAACGGCTTAGTTATTAGACTACGGTCTCCTAACAGCAATCATTCCAATATTAGTGGGTCAATTAGCTATTGCCACTTTTAGGATTAAATGCCATTTTCTCAAAATCTTCTTTTAGGAGGGTCACTGACTTCAATTTATCAGAAATGTCTTGTCTTTTATTATATGTACAGAACTCAAAATGTCATGTTGCCGACTTATGCCGGGTTTTCTCATACACACTCAAAATTGTTCAGCTCAATTCAGATTCTGTGGCGGTTCAGCTGTTGTAGAGCACTGCAGACATGTGGTCAATGAGGACATGCTTTCATAGTCCGTCGGCTGAAATTGCTTATGAAACAGAGAGCAGTGGCACATTTGGGCCCACTGTAGGAGCTCTAGCTGTCTTCAACTAAATAATGTCTCTAGGCAAACCATACACCGGCGACTTTGTTGCGTTTCCCGCAGGTCACATTTTTAAAGGCTATTGTTAGAAGTACGTACGCACCCCAAACGTTTTGCGCTAGGGGTGAGTACGTATGCGTACTATCCTTAACCCCGTCGTTATCCTCAATCCTAAATTAATCTTATCGAATCCCTAACCATGCCCCCCCCCCTGCCCGTTCAACCAAAAAAACGGGGGAGGGGGTGGGGGTGGGGGGTGGGGGGGACAAAAAAAATATCTGAAAGAATAATTAATTAATAATTAATTAAGGCTGTTCTTAGGAGCATGCTGGGAGGAGCTCTCTGGCTCTGGAGTCACAAAAGGCTTTAAAATACGTATCCCCAGCCGAAAAACTTTGGGGACCGTACGTACTTGTAATAACATTCTTTTTTTAAAATTTCGGCGAATGAAATGAGTTGCGCACACAAGCGAGACATTGGCAGGTTGTAGAGTCAACAAGGACATAATTATTATAACACCGAGAAATCTTTACAACACGACAGCAAGACATTGGCAGGTTGTAGAGTCAACAAGGACATATAACACCGAGAAACCTCTACAACACGACAGCGAGCCGCACGTGCACGTCTGACCTCAGGAGACACAAGAATGGCCAAAATATAACCAGAGAGTAATCTATTCATAGAGATGTCATTGCCGCCAAATCGTGAAACTAGGTCGCTGCGGTAAACAAGAATTGAAAGAGGCCGCCTTCACCAAAGATGGTGTGCATAATTATCTATTTACTGTGATTTGTTCATATTTTTTCGGGTTGATTGAAATTATTTAGAGCCGTTTGTAAATTTATTACGCCCTATGGAAATGCACAAACGGATATTGTTTACCGCACCGACCTACTTTCTTCTCCATACTAATAGTGGTTTCTCGGGACCTTCCGTGTCTCGCAGTGCAAATCGACCAATTGTTTTTGATACCTCGTTATAAATACATAGTCTCTGATACAACTAAGAATAATTATCCCCCTTTCTATCTGGGTTTCGCGTGCTCAGTTCTATCGGTGACAGTTTCATCACCTGGAAATTAGAACAAGCGGTAACGTTCTAGTTGTTATGATTACGAAATTATCGGTGTTCTCTTTCAGCGTGTCGACCGTTTGGTCTAGTTTGACAAGTCCATAATCATCCGTGTGGGCTTGGCCTTTACTCCGTCTTAGTTCACCTAGTTTAACGTTTACATAGGTCGCTGGGCATCTCGGGCGGAGAGTGATGAATGAAAGCGTCTCAGCATTGCGTGCTTACACGAGGTTCACATCTCGACAGATTTATACATTCGCTAGAACAACGTGGCTGATAACAGTAACAAGCCGGAAGAGATTTATGGCGTCACTGATGTATACATTTAGTCATTCTGCCTCGGGTACAACTGGCCTGTTACAAGGTCCCTTTGTTCAAATACATCAGTTTCTTCCGAGAAATATTTACGCTGGAAGGAGAGGGCGTTACATGGACAAACAGTCGAGATACACAGACCACGACACTGTGAATAACGATCACTGTACAAGACCAGGCCGGAAGGACGAGGCTTTATGTGAAAAGGCAAGAACGGTTGAGGCCCACAAGTGCGGCTAGAACCACGTGTATACCGACCATCCCTGTACAGAAACATGTGACACAGATTAGACCACAGAGACATTGACCAACTTTTACCTTTTGCCGACACTTGCAGCCGACGAGCTGATGCCCTACCCAGATAGTGCTCAGGTCAAAATGTTCTTCCAACATCTGTTCATGTTGATGACATCATAGAGATTGGTTATTATCTTTATCAACGAGGCTTTTTCTAACTGATGAGTTTGGACAGTTTCCCAGCCCTTTTATCCCTTTCCCCAATTCCGTTGCTCTCTCCTCCCCCCCTCCCCCCTCCCTCCCCCCCCCCCCCCCGCTTCTCAAATCTTACACAACACGAAAAAAAAATATACAAAATTTGGATAAGAAAAAAATAAATGGCAAAAATTCGTTAAAATAGTCCGCATAAATTCACACAACAACATTGAGACGCACTTTCTGGGAGTGCACAGGTCTTTCCTCTCTAACCCGCCCCAGAAGAAGTTCAACTTCGAAACATTTTAAACTACGCAAAGAACTTGAAAATGAAAAGACCTGAGTTGCGTTTGTTTCCTGTCATGCAGCTAACCGGCCACTGGTTTAAGGCTCTCAACACTCTAAACTAACAGCACCCTTAACACTTTCAGGTTTGTCATTGATCGATCGAAATCAAGCGAAAAATTGTCTCAACGTTCAATGGCGGATAAAATAGTTATTTCGTTTGTTTGTCCGCTTGTTTCCACTTACTAATTTCTAACGAAGAGAAATTAGACATAATTATTGAATCTTCAGCTGTCAGACTGGCAGGTGTCAGCGTAACTTTCCGACTCCAGTCGGGGCCGGATTTAGACCACATGGGGCCCGGGGGGGGGGGGGTTGTTTCAGATTCCGTTGGTGCCTCAGGCAAGAAATTACAGTACACTGCAAATCACCAAATGTAGACATCAAAGTCCATTTATTGCTTGTAATGGATGGATCTGATAAGTTGTACGTACGAAGAGAGGCTAAATGAGTTATAGATCTGAAGCAAAAATATACATGGCTATACTGTAATGTACTTTTTGGGTTTTGTAGATAACAACGTCTGATCAAACAATACGTTTTTTATTACACATTATTTACACAACAAACTGAAACTCGAAGCCTGTCAGTACAACATTTTCTCTAAGTTAATTAAGTTCAGTTCGTTTTACCACTTAAATCCACTAAAAACATCGTTCTTTCTACCCTCGGGGGGGGGGGGGGGCATCTGAAATATATTTAGTGAACTCTTTAACCTCTTCAGCTATAGAACATTGCTCTCCACATCAAGTGAGTACTTGGCACTTAATTTTTCTTAGGTCTTCCTTGTTCTCAGATAATTCTCCATCAGTTGCTGAATGATCTCTCTCCTGAACACCAAGTGACCATCATGCTGGAGTACATAACCAAGTGCTACATTAACACTTGGGAAGCCACCAGTAAGTCCTTCATCATGGAGTAAATCGCCTGTTGAGGTGAGATGACGCATGACTTTGCCTGGCAAAACTCAGAAACTAGACAATTTCCTATATGAATACATTACTGAAATCACACGGGAAAGTAGTGATAAACATCTCAGCTTCTGTTCTTAATCTCTGTATTAGATAAACTGGCATAAGACGAGCGTGGCTTTGAAATTGTCAAACGCTGATTGGTACGCGTCCTTGAGTTCTTATTAGCCAACTGATCTAAGTTGACACTGTCAGTTCCACATCTGAATTTTCCCGTTCAGGAAAAGACAACTTTCTCTGAAGCTAATGAATTTTGTCATTTTTTTAAATATTTCAACGAAAGAAACTAATTGTTTCATTACTACGATTATTTTTGTTAGGGGTGGGAAGGTCTTTGGCACTGATTACTTCCATGTTTTTTTGTTTATTGTTTTCAAACCCTCTGTCTCTTTTCAATGTATTCAACTTTAATATAATTTACTCCAGTGTTCCAACAAGGAATGTCCTGCATGACAATGGGGAATACATCAAAGTTGGTCATTTACAGACACAAATTTTAAAAAAAACCACGAGATTTCTTTTTGAAAATTTGGGACGTGTCTGATTTCCTAAACGAGTGGAGTCAGACAATTTATCTCTGAACTTCAGATGTTTTACAGTGGTCGAGAAGATTCTCATAGAGTTGTCAGCATAAGCCCGGTAATCAATCATGTCGGCCCTGGCACTATGACGTCACTGGTTTATCATTACCGGTATGATCAAAATGTTGGCGTTTAGCTGGAGAAATGGCTGTCAGATGGGCTCATCTATCACACACTATCATGATGTAAAATGGAAAAAGACCGTACAACCAAAAGCAAAATATACAGCCATTTTTTCCGCTCTGGTTGAACCACCTTTGTTCTACCTTGGTTTCGACCCAGATTCTTAGAGCGTTTTCACGGGTGTGGGGATTGTTGTCGGTATCATTGTTCATACCGTTAGGGCAGCCCTAGCTGAACACCTACAGTTGACTGACTTGCAAGAATAGATATAATCGGAATATTTACCCAGAAATATGAGAAAACCTGTCCTAATTGGTGTCACGAGTGGAGTGAGTGCAATTAAGGGGATTGCTACAGAGCGGGTGTAGAGTAAGAAGGGCTCACAGTAGACAGCAAGTTAAGCGTGCTGTTGTGAGTAGTGGGGGAGGGTCTGAATGAGGCGAAAGCGCGGTATTACTATCACTGCAAGTTAGAAGGTCCGACGGAGCGGACCTGTGAATAAGAGCCCATCGGGCGGAAAGGGAGCAGTCGAGAAGACTAGTGGAAGAGTCTTTCCAGTAATGACTGGTATGTAGAACGTTGATTGATTATTATGATTGATGTATTATATTATGTTCGTCTATTACCATGGTGTGAATAAGTATATGTGAGGAATGTGGAAGTCCTTGATATTGGATATAGCAATGTGCGCCATGAGCGATAGATGAAAGTGAGTTCATGGATTTGTAGCGCGAGTGAGTAGTGTGTACTCCGATGGAGGTGTGTTACCGTAAGATGTGTGGTGAGTGAAAGGTGAACTAGTGTGTGTACGCTTCATGGATTGTAAGGAGAGGTGGAGTGAATAGAAATGGTAGGGTATTATACCAATGTAATGTTATTCTTGTAGGTGTCGGGGACGGGCCGAAGAGCCACCTCGATGAGCACAGGGGATAGGCCAGCATAGGGCCGGAGGCCACACATAGGCCAGAAGTGAGGCTGTCGGTGCAGGACAGTAGAGGCACATAAAGTCGTGGCAGTCGGGCCACGGACAGGGACGTAGATATGAGAGTGAATGAGATACTATATTATTGCCATGATGATGGGCAAGTGAACTGATAAGTTGTATGGCAATAGGAAGGTGATGTTGAGAGACTGCGGTGCCAGTGAATCATTAATGTACTATTAAGACCCTGAGGGGAGAGGCGGAGGCCGAAGTGCCTTTAGGAGTAACTACCGGATTGTGGATCCGAGGGAGAGTGTGTGTGAGAATAAGGCCGTTGTACGGCAGTTCATTTCAATAATATAATGTATGTAATTGCGCTATTATATGTATAATTATGTTTAATAAATGTGTGAGTCTGATGGGTTGTTTTGTTAAGTGTTAAACTTGTTTGTTCGTGATTGTCGTCCTGTCATAAACTATTACATCTCCCAGTCTGGGATTTGTGACACTGGGGGCTCGTCCTGTTTACCTGTGGTCATTTTGACATTGTGTATTCATTATATCTAGTTGTTTTTCTGTTGTGCTAGGAATTCGTGCTGTTGTCTTTGTTCGGGGGATGAATGGAAATGTCATGATGGTATGATTTATGTATGGTTATGAATAATAATATGTATTGATGCATGTATTTTGATGAATATGTATTAATGTGTACTTAAATTTCTGCAGAGTGTGTGTGCCAGCCTGAGGAGTCAAGCGGCCAGAGCTCCGATTAAGGGGAGGAGTTAAACTCAAAATTCGAAGTTAAGTGAAACTGAAATTTTGTACCCTGGATCGGGGGCTGTTCCTTTAATCTGTCTTTTTCTCTGTTTTTGCTGTTTTCGTTTGCTGTGTTGAACCTAGTTTATCCTTTAAAAAAAAGGTGTGATAAACTTGGAACTTCGTTCATCACGGTGAACAGTTCTATAGGGACCTGTATTTTTGTTTAGATTGTGCCGTTCCATCTTCCTCGTTGTTTTAGGAAGACGTCTCTCTTGTCCCTCTCTTACCTTTCTGTAGATACGTTCTTTTTTTTCAGACTCTGTTCTTGTTCGTACCTTGTTGTGTAATCGGCGTAGTTAGGTTGCATTTTTTTTTCCATTATATTTTCTTTTTTACGTCTTTGTCCTAGTCTGGTTCGTTGTCCTTGACGTACTTGTGGTCCTTCTACTATATTTCTTCATTCTTGTCGTTTCTATTTTCTTTTATAATTAATAGTGCATACATTTTATAGATATAGAATTAGTTTTGCTGTAAAGGTAAATTTCTGAATTGTATTCTGAACTGGGTATTGTTATATCTGGTGTGATCTCAGGTCTCTGGTCGTATCGTTACTGATCATACCGACAGGTTGGTCGTCTTATAATAGATACCATAACCATAAATCTGTGAAATGGCGGAACTCCAACAACTAATGAAGTTGGGTAAGGAACTTGGCCTGGAGGGAGAGGAGCTACGCGGCTGGATCAAAGAACAGCAGGCGGATTTGCGCGATGAGCCTGCTAAGGATAGAGAGCGAGAAAAAGAGGCTAAGGCTCAGGAGCAGGAGAGAGAGGCTAGGGATAAGGAAGAAGAAAGAGAGTTTAAGTTAAAGGAGTTAGAGGCTCAGCAACAGGAAAAGGAGTTTAGGCAGCAGGAGATAAGGTTAAAGGAGATAGAGGCGCAAGTAAAGATCGCCGAGTTAGAACTCAAAAAGAATGCGCCAACAGGAACAGTTGAGCGGCAGGTACACAATAAAGGTGGCGTCAGGATTAAGCTCCCTACGTTCGACGACCGGAAGGACGACATAGAAGCCTTCCTTTACAGGTTCGAACTGAACGCACAATTGCAATGGGGGGAAAATAAGGAATTATGGGCCACGTACCTGGCATCGCTATTGCAGGGGCGAGCGTTAACCTACTTTAAAGAGCTACAGCGCGAAGACGTGCAAGATTACGATAAGCTGAAGGCTTTGCTGCTTCGCCGATTTGCGCGTACCGAGGAATATTTCCGGGAGCAGTTTAGGCGGGCACGTGCAGATACCAGGGAGGACTTTGCTGCCTTCGTCGCGAGACTAACGGAGTATTTCGCGAACTGGGTAGACTTGGCGCATGTGGGCACGGATTTTGCTAAACTGAAAGACTTAATGATCCGTGACCAGCTGTACGCGTCGTGCCACAAAGATCTGGTGGCTTTCCTGAAAGAGAACGAACCCGCGACGGTGCAGGAGGCGTCTAAGTTGGCGGAGGCATACCGTACGGCGCATCCGTCCAAACCAGTCGCCAGGGCGTACGTCCAAGATGCTGGGTACGTCGCCGTTGTCGAGGGGTCGCCGGCAGGACTTAGGGACAGGTCGCGTCAGCGTGGTGCCTATAGCGGGCAAGCCCAGGGGCAGCGTAGGGGCTATCACCAATCACCGGCATATGGATCCGGTAAGTTTGACCGAGCAGGAGGGCTAGGTCGCGGTAATGGCCGGGGGCGAATTGTGACCTTTGCCGATGACCGACGGCATAGGGACTCTAGTTCCGGTCGCGATGGGTCACGGGGACCCAGGCCTAGTGCAGCACAGGGAGCGGAGTGTTGGACTTGCGAACGCGTGGGTCACTTTTCACGCGAGTGTAGGGCCGCGAAGTGTTGGAACTGCGGTAGAGCAGATCACATCAGCGTGAACTGCCCTGCAGGTAGGATAGCGGCGAACGTGGACAGTAGCTCCAGTCCATGTTCCCCAAATAAATTTCATCATGCGGCTGCGTGTGTTACATCGGACAACGGAGGCGGACAGTATTCTAAGTGTCCCAGTTGTGAGAAGTTATTATCTTCCGGTGTTTTACCTTGTGGGAGAAAGATCCCCGTTATAAATTCATGTCATACAGGAGGTGGTCTTAGGGTTTATCCGGGGTTTGTTGGGGACGAACCGGTCTCGGTTTTACGAGATACAGGATCTACCGTTGTGGGAGTGCATAGAGACTGCATTCGGGATTCACAGCTTACAGGTGAGACTGTCCCGTGCATCCAGTTTTCGGGGGCCATTGAGAAATTGCCCATGGCAAGAATAATGATAGATACACCTTTCCTTAGCGGGGAAGTCGAAGCAGTCGTTGGTTTTTTTCCAGGCGCCCAGCTCATCATTGGGAATGTATCACGGGTAGTTTCCCCTTCCGATGAGAACGTGCAAGCATGGTCGCAATCAAAAGGTATTGACTTTTGCGCCGCGGTCGAAACACGTCGACGGGTAGCTGATAAAGATAAGATTAGACCTTTGGCGACGCCAGCGGTCAGCCTAGATATCATGCCAGAGCGCTTGGCGAGATTACAAAGGGAGGATCCATCATTAAACCCATGTTTTGGGGAAGCGCGAACCGAGAAAACGAGGAGATATAAGAACGGGTCGTCCTCCTTTGTTGTTCAGGCGGGCATTCTGTTCCGTAAGTATGTAACGGTGTCCTCCATTTTAAAGCAGGTCGTTGTGCCAGCGTTGCTGATCGCAACAGTATTGCATTTGGCACATGATGTCCCATTAGCGGGTCATATGGGGATAGCTAGAACCAAAGAAAGGGTTCTTAAAAATTTTTACTGGCCATCGATCCACAGAGATGTGCAGGTCTATTGTAAGACGTGCAGTGCGTGCCAAAAGACGACGCATAAGGGTCGTACACCCCAGGCTCCTCTTCAGAAGATCCCCACGGTCTCGGAACCGTTTAAAAAGGTCTCGATAGACCTTGTTGGCCCCATTCACCCAGCGACCGATAGGGGGAATCGATTTTTCTTAACGGTCATATGTAATGCTACGAGATGGCCAGAGGCGGTTCCTCTGCGGACCATAACGTCTGAGGCAGTCGCGGAAGCGTTGTTTGCAATTTTCGCTAGGGTAGGAATACCAGAGCAAATTCTGTCTGATAGGGGCGCGCAATTTACGTCGCAGATGATGAAGGAATTGTTCCGCTTATTCAGCATACAACCCATCACTACCACCCCTTATCATCCGCAGGCTAATGGCATGTGCGAGAGATTGAACTCGACGTTAAAGTCGATGCTGCGTAAGGTAGCTGCTGATCGCCCTAAAGATTGGGATAGATATATCCCTGCAGTGTTATTCGCGTACAGAGAGGTACGGCAGGAGTCAACGGGATTCTCGCCGTTCGAAATGATGTACGGTCGTAGTCCTAGGGGCCCAACTGATGTTCTTCGGGACATGATGACGTCGCCATCATCGGGAGACGATGAGCAGATTTCGGTGTTTCAGTACCTTGTTGATTTAAGAGAAAGACTATCTTCAGCGCGCACTATAGCAGAAGAAGCTTCTGGTATCGCTTCGAAAAGAGCAAAAGACTATAAAGATAGAGGGTCCAAACTGAGAATTTTTAAGCCAGGAGACAAGGTTCTGCTGTTGTTACCTACGGACCATAATAAGTTATTGATGACATGGAAAGGCCCTTATGTTATTGAGCGAGTTGTTTCGAAGGTAGATTACGCTATCCACATTGATGGATCAGTTAAGGTTTTCCATGTTAATATGCTACAGAGATTTTATGAGAGACCACAGTATCTGTGTGCACAGACAAGACCAGAGGAGACTGTCTTCTCTACTGCTTGTACGGGGGTCGTAGACCAGTTGGACTGTGACGTAAGCGACACCGAGGCGCAGGAAGAGTTACAAATTCAATTGCCGGAGTTAACTGCGACACAAGGTTACAGGGACGTAAAAATTAACCCTGACCTTACGAGTTCAAGGAGTAGGGAACTTGAGACCCTGTTAGCGTCATTCCCGGACGTTGTTACGGATTTGCCGGGTCGCACTACGGTGATCCAGCACCAAATAAAGTTGACTTCGGATAAGCCAGTATTTCTTAAACCGTATCCGTTGCCTTTTTCTTCGAGAGATAGAGTCATAAAGGAAGTCGAGTCAATGTTGAAGTTAGATGTGATAGAACCATCAACATCGCCGTATTCATCACCCATCGTCCTCGTGAAAAAACTTGATGGATCGGTGCGGTTCTGTATTGATTTTCGAAGACTGAACACTATTACGGTAGGCGATAGGGAGCCTATTCCGTTTCAGGAGGAATTAATAGCTTCATTGGCCGGGTCCACGTGGTTTTCCAAGATAGATTTGACGAAAGGGTATTGGGAAATCCCTCTTACTGAGGAGTCTAAACAATACACGGCGTTCCAAACGCCCATTGGATTATTCCAATTTAAGGTCATGCCATTTGGGTTGGTAAACGCACCAGCGACGTTTGCACGATTAATGAGATTAGTGTTGAAGGACATACCTAATGTCGTGTCATTCTTTGATGATATAGCATGCCATACGTCGACATGGTCTGATCATATTCAGACACTAACAGTAATTTTTCAACGATTACGTCATTTTGGGTTAACTGCTAAACCCGCAAAGATGGATTTGGCATGTCCAGAGATAGTATTCTTAGGACATATTGTGGGTAGAGGTGTTCAGAGACCTGAAGTGACAAAAATTGACAAGTTAGTAGGATTGCAAATCCCTAAAACAAAGAAACAAGTCAGAAGCTTAGTGGGAATTTTAAATTATTACAGAAAGTTCATTCCAAATTTTTCCTCCTTGTCATCTTCTCTTACTGACCTTACTAAGAAGGGACAACCCGATAAGGTCCAGTGGACGTCTGAATGTCAGACAGCATTTGATAATTTGGTGACAGCGTTATTATCGTCACCCATTCTGATATTACCCGATTTTCGATCTAATTTTATCCTCAGAACGGATGCGTCGGACTCTGGTGTCGGCGCTTGTCTTCTACAGGAGAAGAACGAATGTCTCCATCCTGTATGTTATGTCAGTAGGAAGTTATTGCAGAGAGAAAGAAAGTATTCTGTGATAGAGCGTGAGTGTCTTGCCATTGTCTGGTCCGTCCAGAAACTAGGACGTTATCTCATGGGACGAGAATTTTGTATCCAGACAGACCACAAGCCACTGACATTTTTGTCGAAGAATCGTTCGTCCAGCCCACGCTTGTCTAGATGGGCATTGGCTTTGCAGCCGTATACCTTCGTTATTCAACCAATTCCAGGAACCAGCAATCATATCGCCGACTACCTTAGACGAGCCTAGGGGAAGATTTCAGGAGCTTAGACATCGGAGGACAGGAACATTGACAGGATCTGTGTGAATGAGTCGACTTTAAAATATTGACATTATAAATATGATATGAAGAATGGTTGATAGGTTGATTGGCTTTTGATTCTGTATTAAGTATTGTGGTTAGTTAGCTATTCATGATGTGACACATATATGCATATTGCAGGCCATATTGATCCCCATATTTTCCCCTGATTTCGGTATTTTATATACTAGGGGAACTGCTAGGTCATTTTTTTTAGTGTAGGTATTGCTCACGCTCACTCGTTGACAGTCATCTTGATGCGATTTGAAATTAATTGCATTAATTTTTTTGGGGTGGGGGATGATGTCACGAGTGGAGTGAGTGCAATTAAGGGGATTGCTACAGAGCGGGTGTAGAGTAAGAAGGGCTCACAGTAGACAGCAAGTTAAGCGTGCTGTTGTGAGTAGTGGGAGGGTCTGAATGAGGCGAAAGCGCGGTATTACTATCACTGCAAGTTAGAAGGTCCGACGGAGCGGACCTGTGAATAAGAGCCCATCGGGCGGAAAGGGAGCAGTCGAGAAGACTAGTGGAAGAGTCTTTCCAGTAATGACTGGTATGTAGAACGTTGATTGATTATTATGATTGATGTATTATATTATATTCGTCTATTACCATGGTGTGAATAAGTATATGTGAGGAATGTGGAAGTCCTTGATATTGGATATAGCAATGTGCGCCATGAGCGATAGATGAAAGTGAGTTCATGGATTTGTAGCGCGAGTGAGTAGTGTGTACTCCGATGGAGGTGTGTTACCGTAAGATGTGTGGTGAGTGAAAGGTGAACTAGTGTGTGTACGCTTCATGGATTGTAAGGAGAGGTGGAGTGAATAGAAATGGTAGGGTATTATACCAATGTAATGTTATTCTTGTAGGTGTCGGGGACGGGCCGAAGAGCCACCTCGATGAGCACAGGGGATAGGCCAGCATAGGGCCGGAGGCCACACATAGGCCAGAAGTGAGGCTGTCGGTGCAGGACAGTAGAGGCACATAAAGTCGTGGCAGTCGGGCCACGGACAGGGACGTAGATATGAGAGTGAATGAGATACTATATTATTGCCATGATGATGGGCAAGTGAACTGATAAGTTGTATGGCAATAGGAAGGTGATGTTGAGAGACTGCGGTGCCAGTGAATCATTAATGTACTATTAAGACCCTGAGGGGAGAGGCGGAGGCCGAAGTGCCTTTAGGAGTAACTACCGGATTGTGGATCCGAGGGAGAGTGTGTGTGAGAATAAGGCCGTTGTACGGCAGTTCATTTCAATAATATAATGTATGTAATTGCGCTATTATATGTATAATTATGTTTAATAAATGTGTGAGTCTGATGGGTTGTTTTGTTAAGTGTTAAACTTGTTTGTTCGTGATTGTCGTCCTGTCATAAACTATTACATCTCCCAGTCTGGGATTTGTGACACTGGGGGCTCGTCCTGTTTACCTGTGGTCATTTTGACATTGTGTATTCATTATATCTAGTTGTTTTTCTGTTGTGCTAGGAATTCGTGCTGTTGTCTTTGTTCGGGGGATGAATGGAAATGTCATGATGGTATGATTTATGTATGGTTATGAATAATAATATGTATTGATGCATGTATTTTGATGAATATGTATTAATGTGTACTTAAATTTCTGCAGAGTGTGTGTGCCAGCCTGAGGAGTCAAGCGGCCAGAGCTCCGATTAAGGGGAGGAGTTAAACTCAAAATTCGAAGTTAAGTGAAACTGAAATTTTGTACCCTGGATCGGGGGCTGTTCCTTTAATCTGTCTTTTTCTCTGTTTTTGCTGTTTTCGTTTGCTGTGTTGAACCTAGTTTATCCTTTAAAAAAAAGGTGTGATAAACTTGGAACTTCGTTCATCACGGTGAACAGTTCTATAGGGACCTGTATTTTTGTTTAGATTGTGCCGTTCCATCTTCCTCGTTGTTTTAGGAAGACGTCTCTCTTGTCCCTCTCTTACCTTTCTGTAGATACGTTCTTTTTTTTCAGACTCTGTTCTTGTTCGTACCTTGTTGTGTAATCGGCGTAGTTAGGTTGCATTTTTTTTTCCATTATATTTTCTTTTTTACGTCTTTGTCCTAGTCTGGTTCGTTGTCCTTGACGTACTTGTGGTCCTTCTACTATATTTCTTCATTCTTGTCGTTTCTATTTTCTTTTATAATTAATAGTGCATACATTTTATAGATATAGAATTAGTTTTGCTGTAAAGGTAAATTTCTGAATTGTATTCTGAACTGGGTATTGTTATATCTGGTGTGATCTCAGGTCTCTGGTCGTATCGTTACTGATCATACCGACAGGTTGGTCGTCTTATAATAGATACCATAACCATAAATCTGTGAAATGGCGGAACTCCAACAACTAATGAAGTTGGGTAAGGAACTTGGCCTGGAGGGAGAGGAGCTACGCGGCTGGATCAAAGAACAGCAGGCGGATTTGCGCGATGAGCCTGCTAAGGATAGAGAGCGAGAAAAAGAGGCTAAGGCTCAGGAGCAGGAGAGAGAGGCTAGGGATAAGGAAGAAGAAAGAGAGTTTAAGTTAAAGGAGTTAGAGGCTCAGCAACAGGAAAAGGAGTTTAGGCAGCAGGAGATAAGGTTAAAGGAGATAGAGGCGCAAGTAAAGATCGCCGAGTTAGAACTCAAAAAGAATGCGCCAACAGGAACAGTTGAGCGGCAGGTACACAATAAAGGTGGCGTCAGGATTAAGCTCCCTACGTTCGACGACCGGAAGGACGACATAGAAGCCTTCCTTTACAGGTTCGAACTGAACGCACAATTGCAATGGGGGGAAAATAAGGAATTATGGGCCACGTACCTGGCATCGCTATTGCAGGGGCGAGCGTTAACCTACTTTAAAGAGCTACAGCGCGAAGACGTGCAAGATTACGATAAGCTGAAGGCTTTGCTGCTTCGCCGATTTGCGCGTACCGAGGAATATTTCCGGGAGCAGTTTAGGCGGGCACGTGCAGATACCAGGGAGGACTTTGCTGCCTTCGTCGCGAGACTAACGGAGTATTTCGCGAACTGGGTAGACTTGGCGCATGTGGGCACGGATTTTGCTAAACTGAAAGACTTAATGATCCGTGACCAGCTGTACGCGTCGTGCCACAAAGATCTGGTGGCTTTCCTGAAAGAGAACGAACCCGCGACGGTGCAGGAGGCGTCTAAGTTGGCGGAGGCATACCGTACGGCGCATCCGTCCAAACCAGTCGCCAGGGCGTACGTCCAAGATGCTGGGTACGTCGCCGTTGTCGAGGGGTCGCCGGCAGGACTTAGGGACAGGTCGCGTCAGCGTGGTGCCTATAGCGGGCAAGCCCAGGGGCAGCGTAGGGGCTATCACCAATCACCGGCATATGGATCCGGTAAGTTTGACCGAGCAGGAGGGCTAGGTCGCGGTAATGGCCGGGGGCGAATTGTGACCTTTGCCGATGACCGACGGCATAGGGACTCTAGTTCCGGTCGCGATGGGTCACGGGGACCCAGGCCTAGTGCAGCACAGGGAGCGGAGTGTTGGACTTGCGAACGCGTGGGTCACTTTTCACGCGAGTGTAGGGCCGCGAAGTGTTGGAACTGCGGTAGAGCAGATCACATCAGCGTGAACTGCCCTGCAGGTAGGATAGCGGCGAACGTGGACAGTAGCTCCAGTCCATGTTCCCCAAATAAATTTCATCATGCGGCTGCGTGTGTTACATCGGACAACGGAGGCGGACAGTATTCTAAGTGTCCCAGTTGTGAGAAGTTATTATCTTCCGGTGTTTTACCTTGTGGGAGAAAGATCCCCGTTATAAATTCATGTCATACAGGAGGTGGTCTTAGGGTTTATCCGGGGTTTGTTGGGGACGAACCGGTCTCGGTTTTACGAGATACAGGATCTACCGTTGTGGGAGTGCATAGAGACTGCATTCGGGATTCACAGCTTACAGGTGAGACTGTCCCGTGCATCCAGTTTTCGGGGGCCATTGAGAAATTGCCCATGGCAAGAATAATGATAGATACACCTTTCCTTAGCGGGGAAGTCGAAGCAGTCGTTGGTTTTTTTCCAGGCGCCCAGCTCATCATTGGGAATGTATCACGGGTAGTTTCCCCTTCCGATGAGAACGTGCAAGCATGGTCGCAATCAAAAGGTATTGACTTTTGCGCCGCGGTCGAAACACGTCGACGGGTAGCTGATAAAGATAAGATTAGACCTTTGGCGACGCCAGCGGTCAGCCTAGATATCATGCCAGAGCGCTTGGCGAGATTACAAAGGGAGGATCCATCATTAAACCCATGTTTTGGGGAAGCGCGAACCGAGAAAACGAGGAGATATAAGAACGGGTCGTCCTCCTTTGTTGTTCAGGCGGGCATTCTGTTCCGTAAGTATGTAACGGTGTCCTCCATTTTAAAGCAGGTCGTTGTGCCAGCGTTGCTGATCGCAACAGTATTGCATTTGGCACATGATGTCCCATTAGCGGGTCATATGGGGATAGCTAGAACCAAAGAAAGGGTTCTTAAAAATTTTTACTGGCCATCGATCCACAGAGATGTGCAGGTCTATTGTAAGACGTGCAGTGCGTGCCAAAAGACGACGCATAAGGGTCGTACACCCCAGGCTCCTCTTCAGAAGATCCCCACGGTCTCGGAACCGTTTAAAAAGGTCTCGATAGACCTTGTTGGCCCCATTCACCCAGCGACCGATAGGGGGAATCGATTTTTCTTAACGGTCATATGTAATGCTACGAGATGGCCAGAGGCGGTTCCTCTGCGGACCATAACGTCTGAGGCAGTCGCGGAAGCGTTGTTTGCAATTTTCGCTAGGGTAGGAATACCAGAGCAAATTCTGTCTGATAGGGGCGCGCAATTTACGTCGCAGATGATGAAGGAATTGTTCCGCTTATTCAGCATACAACCCATCACTACCACCCCTTATCATCCGCAGGCTAATGGCATGTGCGAGAGATTGAACTCGACGTTAAAGTCGATGCTGCGTAAGGTAGCTGCTGATCGCCCTAAAGATTGGGATAGATATATCCCTGCAGTGTTATTCGCGTACAGAGAGGTACGGCAGGAGTCAACGGGATTCTCGCCGTTCGAAATGATGTACGGTCGTAGTCCTAGGGGCCCAACTGATGTTCTTCGGGACATGATGACGTCGCCATCATCGGGAGACGATGAGCAGATTTCGGTGTTTCAGTACCTTGTTGATTTAAGAGAAAGACTATCTTCAGCGCGCACTATAGCAGAAGAAGCTTCTGGTATCGCTTCGAAAAGAGCAAAAGACTATAAAGATAGAGGGTCCAAACTGAGAATTTTTAAGCCAGGAGACAAGGTTCTGCTGTTGTTACCTACGGACCATAATAAGTTATTGATGACATGGAAAGGCCCTTATGTTATTGAGCGAGTTGTTTCGAAGGTAGATTACGCTATCCACATTGATGGATCAGTTAAGGTTTTCCATGTTAATATGCTACAGAGATTTTATGAGAGACCACAGTATCTGTGTGCACAGACAAGACCAGAGGAGACTGTCTTCTCTACTGCTTGTACGGGGGTCGTAGACCAGTTGGACTGTGACGTAAGCGACACCGAGGCGCAGGAAGAGTTACAAATTCAATTGCCGGAGTTAACTGCGACACAAGGTTACAGGGACGTAAAAATTAACCCTGACCTTACGAGTTCAAGGAGTAGGGAACTTGAGACCCTGTTAGCGTCATTCCCGGACGTTGTTACGGATTTGCCGGGTCGCACTACGGTGATCCAGCACCAAATAAAGTTGACTTCGGATAAGCCAGTATTTCTTAAACCGTATCCGTTGCCTTTTTCTTCGAGAGATAGAGTCATAAAGGAAGTCGAGTCAATGTTGAAGTTAGATGTGATAGAACCATCAACATCGCCGTATTCATCACCCATCGTCCTCGTGAAAAAACTTGATGGATCGGTGCGGTTCTGTATTGATTTTCGAAGACTGAACACTATTACGGTAGGCGATAGGGAGCCTATTCCGTTTCAGGAGGAATTAATAGCTTCATTGGCCGGGTCCACGTGGTTTTCCAAGATAGATTTGACGAAAGGGTATTGGGAAATCCCTCTTACTGAGGAGTCTAAACAATACACGGCGTTCCAAACGCCCATTGGATTATTCCAATTTAAGGTCATGCCATTTGGGTTGGTAAACGCACCAGCGACGTTTGCACGATTAATGAGATTAGTGTTGAAGGACATACCTAATGTCGTGTCATTCTTTGATGATATAGCATGCCATACGTCGACATGGTCTGATCATATTCAGACACTAACAGTAATTTTTCAACGATTACGTCATTTTGGGTTAACTGCTAAACCCGCAAAGATGGATTTGGCATGTCCAGAGATAGTATTCTTAGGACATATTGTGGGTAGAGGTGTTCAGAGACCTGAAGTGACAAAAATTGACAAGTTAGTAGGATTGCAAATCCCTAAAACAAAGAAACAAGTCAGAAGCTTAGTGGGAATTTTAAATTATTACAGAAAGTTCATTCCAAATTTTTCCTCCTTGTCATCTTCTCTTACTGACCTTACTAAGAAGGGACAACCCGATAAGGTCCAGTGGACGTCTGAATGTCAGACAGCATTTGATAATTTGGTGACAGCGTTATTATCGTCACCCATTCTGATATTACCCGATTTTCGATCTAATTTTATCCTCAGAACGGATGCGTCGGACTCTGGTGTCGGCGCTTGTCTTCTACAGGAGAAGAACGAATGTCTCCATCCTGTATGTTATGTCAGTAGGAAGTTATTGCAGAGAGAAAGAAAGTATTCTGTGATAGAGCGTGAGTGTCTTGCCATTGTCTGGTCCGTCCAGAAACTAGGACGTTATCTCATGGGACGAGAATTTTGTATCCAGACAGACCACAAGCCACTGACATTTTTGTCGAAGAATCGTTCGTCCAGCCCACGCTTGTCTAGATGGGCATTGGCTTTGCAGCCGTATACCTTCGTTATTCAACCAATTCCAGGAACCAGCAATCATATCGCCGACTACCTTAGACGAGCCTAGGGGAAGATTTCAGGAGCTTAGACATCGGAGGACAGGAACATTGACAGGATCTGTGTGAATGAGTCGACTTTAAAATATTGACATTATAAATATGATATGAAGAATGGTTGATAGGTTGATTGGCTTTTGATTCTGTATTAAGTATTGTGGTTAGTTAGCTATTCATGATGTGACACATATATGCATATTGCAGGCCATATTGATCCCCATATTTTCCCCTGATTTCGGTATTTTATATACTAGGGGAACTGCTAGGTCATTTTTTTTAGTGTAGGTATTGCTCACGCTCACTCGTTGACAGTCATCTTGATGCGATTTGAAATTAATTGCATTAATTTTTTTGGGGTGGGGGATGATGTCACGAGTGGAGTGAGTGCAATTAAGGGGATTGCTACAGAGCGGGTGTAGAGTAAGAAGGGCTCACAGTAGACAGCAAGTTAAGCGTGCTGTTGTGAGTAGTGGGAGGGTCTGAATGAGGCGAAAGCGCGGTATTACTATCACTGCAAGTTAGAAGGTCCGACGGAGCGGACCTGTGAATAAGAGCCCATCGGGCGGAAAGGGAGCAGTCGAGAAGACTAGTGGAAGAGTCTTTCCAGTAATGACTGGTATGTAGAACGTTGATTGATTATTATGATTGATGTATTATATTATATTCGTCTATTACCATGGTGTGAATAAGTATATGTGAGGAATGTGGAAGTCCTTGATATTGGATATAGCAATGTGCGCCATGAGCGATAGATGAAAGTGAGTTCATGGATTTGTAGCGCGAGTGAGTAGTGTGTACTCCGATGGAGGTGTGTTACCGTAAGATGTGTGGTGAGTGAAAGGTGAACTAGTGTGTGTACGCTTCATGGATTGTAAGGAGAGGTGGAGTGAATAGAAATGGTAGGGTATTATACCAATGTAATGTTATTCTTGTAGGTGTCGGGGACGGGCCGAAGAGCCACCTCGATGAGCACAGGGGATAGGCCAGCATAGGGCCGGAGGCCACACATAGGCCAGAAGTGAGGCTGTCGGTGCAGGACAGTAGAGGCACATAAAGTCGTGGCAGTCGGGCCACGGACAGGGACGTAGATATGAGAGTGAATGAGATACTATATTATTGCCATGATGATGGGCAAGTGAACTGATAAGTTGTATGGCAATAGGAAGGTGATGTTGAGAGACTGCGGTGCCAGTGAATCATTAATGTACTATTAAGACCCTGAGGGGAGAGGCGGAGGCCGAAGTGCCTTTAGGAGTAACTACCGGATTGTGGATCCGAGGGAGAGTGTGTGTGAGAATAAGGCCGTTGTACGGCAGTTCATTTCAATAATATAATGTATGTAATTGCGCTATTATATGTATAATTATGTTTAATAAATGTGTGAGTCTGATGGGTTGTTTTGTTAAGTGTTAAACTTGTTTGTTCGTGATTGTCGTCCTGTCATAAACTATTACATCTCCCAGTCTGGGATTTGTGACACTGGGGGCTCGTCCTGTTTACCTGTGGTCATTTTGACATTGTGTATTCATTATATCTAGTTGTTTTTCTGTTGTGCTAGGAATTCGTGCTGTTGTCTTTGTTCGGGGGATGAATGGAAATGTCATGATGGTATGATTTATGTATGGTTATGAATAATAATATGTATTGATGCATGTATTTTGATGAATATGTATTAATGTGTACTTAAATTTCTGCAGAGTGTGTGTGCCAGCCTGAGGAGTCAAGCGGCCAGAGCTCCGATTAAGGGGAGGAGTTAAACTCAAAATTCGAAGTTAAGTGAAACTGAAATTTTGTACCCTGGATCGGGGGCTGTTCCTTTAATCTGTCTTTTTCTCTGTTTTTGCTGTTTTCGTTTGCTGTGTTGAACCTAGTTTATCCTTTAAAAAAAAGGTGTGATAAACTTGGAACTTCGTTCATCACGGTGAACAGTTCTATAGGGACCTGTATTTTTGTTTAGATTGTGCCGTTCCATCTTCCTCGTTGTTTTAGGAAGACGTCTCTCTTGTCCCTCTCTTACCTTTCTGTAGATACGTTCTTTTTTTTCAGACTCTGTTCTTGTTCGTACCTTGTTGTGTAATCGGCGTAGTTAGGTTGCATTTTTTTTTCCATTATATTTTCTTTTTTACGTCTTTGTCCTAGTCTGGTTCGTTGTCCTTGACGTACTTGTGGTCCTTCTACTATATTTCTTCATTCTTGTCGTTTCTATTTTCTTTTATAATTAATAGTGCATACATTTTATAGATATAGAATTAGTTTTGCTGTAAAGGTAAATTTCTGAATTGTATTCTGAACTGGGTATTGTTATATCTGGTGTGATCTCAGGTCTCTGGTCGTATCGTTACTGATCATACCGACAGGTTGGTCGTCTTATAATAGATACCATAACCATAAATCTGTGAAATGGCGGAACTCCAACAACTAATGAAGTTGGGTAAGGAACTTGGCCTGGAGGGAGAGGAGCTACGCGGCTGGATCAAAGAACAGCAGGCGGATTTGCGCGATGAGCCTGCTAAGGATAGAGAGCGAGAAAAAGAGGCTAAGGCTCAGGAGCAGGAGAGAGAGGCTAGGGATAAGGAAGAAGAAAGAGAGTTTAAGTTAAAGGAGTTAGAGGCTCAGCAACAGGAAAAGGAGTTTAGGCAGCAGGAGATAAGGTTAAAGGAGATAGAGGCGCAAGTAAAGATCGCCGAGTTAGAACTCAAAAAGAATGCGCCAACAGGAACAGTTGAGCGGCAGGTACACAATAAAGGTGGCGTCAGGATTAAGCTCCCTACGTTCGACGACCGGAAGGACGACATAGAAGCCTTCCTTTACAGGTTCGAACTGAACGCACAATTGCAATGGGGGGAAAATAAGGAATTATGGGCCACGTACCTGGCATCGCTATTGCAGGGGCGAGCGTTAACCTACTTTAAAGAGCTACAGCGCGAAGACGTGCAAGATTACGATAAGCTGAAGGCTTTGCTGCTTCGCCGATTTGCGCGTACCGAGGAATATTTCCGGGAGCAGTTTAGGCGGGCACGTGCAGATACCAGGGAGGACTTTGCTGCCTTCGTCGCGAGACTAACGGAGTATTTCGCGAACTGGGTAGACTTGGCGCATGTGGGCACGGATTTTGCTAAACTGAAAGACTTAATGATCCGTGACCAGCTGTACGCGTCGTGCCACAAAGATCTGGTGGCTTTCCTGAAAGAGAACGAACCCGCGACGGTGCAGGAGGCGTCTAAGTTGGCGGAGGCATACCGTACGGCGCATCCGTCCAAACCAGTCGCCAGGGCGTACGTCCAAGATGCTGGGTACGTCGCCGTTGTCGAGGGGTCGCCGGCAGGACTTAGGGACAGGTCGCGTCAGCGTGGTGCCTATAGCGGGCAAGCCCAGGGGCAGCGTAGGGGCTATCACCAATCACCGGCATATGGATCCGGTAAGTTTGACCGAGCAGGAGGGCTAGGTCGCGGTAATGGCCGGGGGCGAATTGTGACCTTTGCCGATGACCGACGGCATAGGGACTCTAGTTCCGGTCGCGATGGGTCACGGGGACCCAGGCCTAGTGCAGCACAGGGAGCGGAGTGTTGGACTTGCGAACGCGTGGGTCACTTTTCACGCGAGTGTAGGGCCGCGAAGTGTTGGAACTGCGGTAGAGCAGATCACATCAGCGTGAACTGCCCTGCAGGTAGGATAGCGGCGAACGTGGACAGTAGCTCCAGTCCATGTTCCCCAAATAAATTTCATCATGCGGCTGCGTGTGTTACATCGGACAACGGAGGCGGACAGTATTCTAAGTGTCCCAGTTGTGAGAAGTTATTATCTTCCGGTGTTTTACCTTGTGGGAGAAAGATCCCCGTTATAAATTCATGTCATACAGGAGGTGGTCTTAGGGTTTATCCGGGGTTTGTTGGGGACGAACCGGTCTCGGTTTTACGAGATACAGGATCTACCGTTGTGGGAGTGCATAGAGACTGCATTCGGGATTCACAGCTTACAGGTGAGACTGTCCCGTGCATCCAGTTTTCGGGGGCCATTGAGAAATTGCCCATGGCAAGAATAATGATAGATACACCTTTCCTTAGCGGGGAAGTCGAAGCAGTCGTTGGTTTTTTTCCAGGCGCCCAGCTCATCATTGGGAATGTATCACGGGTAGTTTCCCCTTCCGATGAGAACGTGCAAGCATGGTCGCAATCAAAAGGTATTGACTTTTGCGCCGCGGTCGAAACACGTCGACGGGTAGCTGATAAAGATAAGATTAGACCTTTGGCGACGCCAGCGGTCAGCCTAGATATCATGCCAGAGCGCTTGGCGAGATTACAAAGGGAGGATCCATCATTAAACCCATGTTTTGGGGAAGCGCGAACCGAGAAAACGAGGAGATATAAGAACGGGTCGTCCTCCTTTGTTGTTCAGGCGGGCATTCTGTTCCGTAAGTATGTAACGGTGTCCTCCATTTTAAAGCAGGTCGTTGTGCCAGCGTTGCTGATCGCAACAGTATTGCATTTGGCACATGATGTCCCATTAGCGGGTCATATGGGGATAGCTAGAACCAAAGAAAGGGTTCTTAAAAATTTTTACTGGCCATCGATCCACAGAGATGTGCAGGTCTATTGTAAGACGTGCAGTGCGTGCCAAAAGACGACGCATAAGGGTCGTACACCCCAGGCTCCTCTTCAGAAGATCCCCACGGTCTCGGAACCGTTTAAAAAGGTCTCGATAGACCTTGTTGGCCCCATTCACCCAGCGACCGATAGGGGGAATCGATTTTTCTTAACGGTCATATGTAATGCTACGAGATGGCCAGAGGCGGTTCCTCTGCGGACCATAACGTCTGAGGCAGTCGCGGAAGCGTTGTTTGCAATTTTCGCTAGGGTAGGAATACCAGAGCAAATTCTGTCTGATAGGGGCGCGCAATTTACGTCGCAGATGATGAAGGAATTGTTCCGCTTATTCAGCATACAACCCATCACTACCACCCCTTATCATCCGCAGGCTAATGGCATGTGCGAGAGATTGAACTCGACGTTAAAGTCGATGCTGCGTAAGGTAGCTGCTGATCGCCCTAAAGATTGGGATAGATATATCCCTGCAGTGTTATTCGCGTACAGAGAGGTACGGCAGGAGTCAACGGGATTCTCGCCGTTCGAAATGATGTACGGTCGTAGTCCTAGGGGCCCAACTGATGTTCTTCGGGACATGATGACGTCGCCATCATCGGGAGACGATGAGCAGATTTCGGTGTTTCAGTACCTTGTTGATTTAAGAGAAAGACTATCTTCAGCGCGCACTATAGCAGAAGAAGCTTCTGGTATCGCTTCGAAAAGAGCAAAAGACTATAAAGATAGAGGGTCCAAACTGAGAATTTTTAAGCCAGGAGACAAGGTTCTGCTGTTGTTACCTACGGACCATAATAAGTTATTGATGACATGGAAAGGCCCTTATGTTATTGAGCGAGTTGTTTCGAAGGTAGATTACGCTATCCACATTGATGGATCAGTTAAGGTTTTCCATGTTAATATGCTACAGAGATTTTATGAGAGACCACAGTATCTGTGTGCACAGACAAGACCAGAGGAGACTGTCTTCTCTACTGCTTGTACGGGGGTCGTAGACCAGTTGGACTGTGACGTAAGCGACACCGAGGCGCAGGAAGAGTTACAAATTCAATTGCCGGAGTTAACTGCGACACAAGGTTACAGGGACGTAAAAATTAACCCTGACCTTACGAGTTCAAGGAGTAGGGAACTTGAGACCCTGTTAGCGTCATTCCCGGACGTTGTTACGGATTTGCCGGGTCGCACTACGGTGATCCAGCACCAAATAAAGTTGACTTCGGATAAGCCAGTATTTCTTAAACCGTATCCGTTGCCTTTTTCTTCGAGAGATAGAGTCATAAAGGAAGTCGAGTCAATGTTGAAGTTAGATGTGATAGAACCATCAACATCGCCGTATTCATCACCCATCGTCCTCGTGAAAAAACTTGATGGATCGGTGCGGTTCTGTATTGATTTTCGAAGACTGAACACTATTACGGTAGGCGATAGGGAGCCTATTCCGTTTCAGGAGGAATTAATAGCTTCATTGGCCGGGTCCACGTGGTTTTCCAAGATAGATTTGACGAAAGGGTATTGGGAAATCCCTCTTACTGAGGAGTCTAAACAATACACGGCGTTCCAAACGCCCATTGGATTATTCCAATTTAAGGTCATGCCATTTGGGTTGGTAAACGCACCAGCGACGTTTGCACGATTAATGAGATTAGTGTTGAAGGACATACCTAATGTCGTGTCATTCTTTGATGATATAGCATGCCATACGTCGACATGGTCTGATCATATTCAGACACTAACAGTAATTTTTCAACGATTACGTCATTTTGGGTTAACTGCTAAACCCGCAAAGATGGATTTGGCATGTCCAGAGATAGTATTCTTAGGACATATTGTGGGTAGAGGTGTTCAGAGACCTGAAGTGACAAAAATTGACAAGTTAGTAGGATTGCAAATCCCTAAAACAAAGAAACAAGTCAGAAGCTTAGTGGGAATTTTAAATTATTACAGAAAGTTCATTCCAAATTTTTCCTCCTTGTCATCTTCTCTTACTGACCTTACTAAGAAGGGACAACCCGATAAGGTCCAGTGGACGTCTGAATGTCAGACAGCATTTGATAATTTGGTGACAGCGTTATTATCGTCACCCATTCTGATATTACCCGATTTTCGATCTAATTTTATCCTCAGAACGGATGCGTCGGACTCTGGTGTCGGCGCTTGTCTTCTACAGGAGAAGAACGAATGTCTCCATCCTGTATGTTATGTCAGTAGGAAGTTATTGCAGAGAGAAAGAAAGTATTCTGTGATAGAGCGTGAGTGTCTTGCCATTGTCTGGTCCGTCCAGAAACTAGGACGTTATCTCATGGGACGAGAATTTTGTATCCAGACAGACCACAAGCCACTGACATTTTTGTCGAAGAATCGTTCGTCCAGCCCACGCTTGTCTAGATGGGCATTGGCTTTGCAGCCGTATACCTTCGTTATTCAACCAATTCCAGGAACCAGCAATCATATCGCCGACTACCTTAGACGAGCCTAGGGGAAGATTTCAGGAGCTTAGACATCGGAGGACAGGAACATTGACAGGATCTGTGTGAATGAGTCGACTTTAAAATATTGACATTATAAATATGATATGAAGAATGGTTGATAGGTTGATTGGCTTTTGATTCTGTATTAAGTATTGTGGTTAGTTAGCTATTCATGATGTGACACATATATGCATATTGCAGGCCATATTGATCCCCATATTTTCCCCTGATTTCGGTATTTTATATACTAGGGGAACTGCTAGGTCATTTTTTTTAGTGTAGGTATTGCTCACGCTCACTCGTTGACAGTCATCTTGATGCGATTTGAAATTAATTGCATTAATTTTTTTGGGGTGGGGGATGATGTCACGAGTGGAGTGAGTGCAATTAAGGGGATTGCTACAGAGCGGGTGTAGAGTAAGAAGGGCTCACAGTAGACAGCAAGTTAAGCGTGCTGTTGTGAGTAGTGGGAGGGTCTGAATGAGGCGAAAGCGCGGTATTACTATCACTGCAAGTTAGAAGGTCCGACGGAGCGGACCTGTGAATAAGAGCCCATCGGGCGGAAAGGGAGCAGTCGAGAAGACTAGTGGAAGAGTCTTTCCAGTAATGACTGGTATGTAGAACGTTGATTGATTATTATGATTGATGTATTATATTATATTCGTCTATTACCATGGTGTGAATAAGTATATGTGAGGAATGTGGAAGTCCTTGATATTGGATATAGCAATGTGCGCCATGAGCGATAGATGAAAGTGAGTTCATGGATTTGTAGCGCGAGTGAGTAGTGTGTACTCCGATGGAGGTGTGTTACCGTAAGATGTGTGGTGAGTGAAAGGTGAACTAGTGTGTGTACGCTTCATGGATTGTAAGGAGAGGTGGAGTGAATAGAAATGGTAGGGTATTATACCAATGTAATGTTATTCTTGTAGGTGTCGGGGACGGGCCGAAGAGCCACCTCGATGAGCACAGGGGATAGGCCAGCATAGGGCCGGAGGCCACACATAGGCCAGAAGTGAGGCTGTCGGTGCAGGACAGTAGAGGCACATAAAGTCGTGGCAGTCGGGCCACGGACAGGGACGTAGATATGAGAGTGAATGAGATACTATATTATTGCCATGATGATGGGCAAGTGAACTGATAAGTTGTATGGCAATAGGAAGGTGATGTTGAGAGACTGCGGTGCCAGTGAATCATTAATGTACTATTAAGACCCTGAGGGGAGAGGCGGAGGCCGAAGTGCCTTTAGGAGTAACTACCGGATTGTGGATCCGAGGGAGAGTGTGTGTGAGAATAAGGCCGTTGTACGGCAGTTCATTTCAATAATATAATGTATGTAATTGCGCTATTATATGTATAATTATGTTTAATAAATGTGTGAGTCTGATGGGTTGTTTTGTTAAGTGTTAAACTTGTTTGTTCGTGATTGTCGTCCTGTCATAAACTATTACATCTCCCAGTCTGGGATTTGTGACAATTGGTGTTAATTGTGTCGTACTTGCATTTTTGTTTCATTTGAGTACGTGAGTACAACAGTGACGATGAAAATCAGTTGTCGTAATCGGTGTCATAACTTTAAGATTTGATGTCTACTTTATGTTGACACTTTGTTACACGATCAAAGGAACAGACTCGATTATCGCTGCTCTTAAATCAGTGTTACAGTTTCTCTCGTGCAGGGCAGACTTTGGACACCAACACGCAGTGCGCAGATCTGACAGGCGAGGACTGAATACGTCAGCGCGGAATGAATGACATGACGTATCTATGGTGTTACCCTACGCTATTTTTTGTTGTGGGAGCAAGTTTTATGGAAAACAATAAAATTATGTGCCAAAATGTTCAAACTTGGGGTTATCAGTAAAGTACGTACGCTGGGGAGGGGAGGGCGCGAGGGGTGGTAGTGGTTGGGGTAGGTAGCTATAGGGTTACCCCAGCTTTTGAATAAAAACCGAACATGGTAGAGGAAGGTTGTCTAGGGAAAGTACGTGTGATTTTGAATTCTGGTAATGAACTAAAGACTTTTGCTTAAGTTACTTTTTTCCAGCATTAAAAGTCAAGGGATTTGAAACTTGAATGTATAGGCTATCTTGTATCCAATGAAACAGGTCAAATAGTAGTTCATGCAACATGTCAGTTAAAGTTTTCAAACATCCAGGCTTAATCACATGAATATTTACCATTCTAATGGTCGTACGTTTTAGGGGGGGGGGGGGCAGGAATCAATTTCGCGAAAATTGAACATACATCCTTTACGGATAGCCCTTCATAGTTTAGAAAACATGATTCTGAATGGGACCTTGAGCAGCATGAACCTGGAGTTTATTTCATCATCAGAAAAAACAAAAAAATTTCACCGGACAGAAAAGTTGAGCAATGAGGTACTTGATGTGAACCTTTTTTCAAAGGATTAACTCGCTGAACTAACATCCAGCCATGAATTCTCCACAGGTTCTGTAATTACGACAGTCTTCAGATAAATTCTCCATCAGGCCTGACTGTCTAGAATTCATAAACCGCCCAACTGGGACCAAAATATTCTGGACCTTGTTAAACTTTAATAGTTTCTTTCCTTATCGGTCCTTGTTGCTGATGTCATGGCATGGCGGTGCCTTTGATCTCACCTGGCAAGGAATCTATGTCGGTACCGGAACACGCTCGGCAGTGAAGTTCTACCGGACAAACAAAATTGCTTTGGTGTCGCTGAAATAAAAGGGATCCGCACCTTTATCTCAGGGGTTTGATCCAAGATCTGAGGGACTTTCTGAGGTGGCAGCGGCTGGAGACATGTGAGGACAAGATGATTTTGTTTCAAGATTGGCTTTGTTTGTCGTTCTAACATCTTGATATCCTGTTTGGTAATGTCTGGTCCAGCAAGGTGGGTCTTTTCCTTCACTTGTACATCTATCTATCTATCTATCTATCTATCTATCTATCTATCTATCTATCTATCTATCTATCTATCTATCTATCTATCTGTCTGACTGTCTATCTATCTATCTATCTATCTATCTATCTATCTATCTATCTATCTATCTATCTATCTAGCTATCTATCTGTCTTTATATCTGTTTGTCTGTCTGTCTGTCTGTCTGTCTGTCTATCTATCTATCTGTTTATCTGTCTGACTGTCTCTCTGTCTATCTTTCTATCTATATATCTATCTATCTGACTGTCTGTCTGTCTGTCTATCTATCTATCTATCTATCTATCTATCTATCTATCTATCTATCTATCTATCTATCTATCTATTTATCTGACTGTCTATCTATCTATCTATCTATCTATCTATCTATCTATTTATCTATCTATCTATCTATCTATCTATCTATCTATCTATCTATCTATCTATCTATCTATCTATCTATCTATCTATCTATCTATCTTATAATGTCTCTCTGTCTACTTGTCGGACTATCGACTTACGAAGTTCCCATCCATGAGTGAACTCAGCGTCAACTAGTTGCAATCTGAGATCCTCCATCCCCAGTAAGTTCTGTGACACCCCACCCCCCACCCACACACATTTACAGCTACCATCACCATTACCATCCACCTAGTGACGTGACCAGCAATAACACAGGTGTCACCAAAGTTTTGAATGGATCTGCCTGGATCGTGCACACCTGGCTGGACTGAGGGGTCATGCATAGGGTACGCACCCTGGGAGGTTGGGGTGTGGGTAGGGGTGATCCCAAGAAGCGTACTTGAGGTGATGGGTGTGGGTGGCGGGCGTTAGGTGGAGGTGGGGGGGGGGGAGAGAGCGTAGGAACTTTTTCCAATAATAAAAATAACAAAAAGTAATGAATTAAAACATTTGGCGTTCTTTTTTTTTTTTCAACCAGCTAAAACGTGTACAAACTAGATTGGAGGGCTGCCTGGTAAACTGTCGTATCTCTTGGTTCTGACAATTTTGTCACGAGAAGCAAAAAACTGAATCTGTATCAGACTTTGTAGTTACAGATTTAAATTACGTTACTTAATCCTTAGTGTTCAGAATTTAACTACCAACCACCCCCCCCCCCCACCCCCAGCTTATAGTACAATCTGCTGGTTGTCAAGGACTACAAGCATACCAGATAATGTCAAGTTGCCGCCCTCGATATCGGAATCGACTACAGCCGTTGTAGCCAATGAAAAGGCTAAATGGTTCCTGCAAAGTATCACTTTAACTTTCAAAACATCCAGGCTTGATCATGGATAGTCACCACTCTACTGGCCGTACGCTCGTGGGAGGGGGAGGGGCAAGGGTGGAGCTAAACGTGTAAAGGCGTAGATGAGAGCAGCCTGGAACGGCCAAAATCCAGCCAACTTCCTTAATAGATTGTCTCTAAACACATTTTGACACTGACAGTACAAGTGTCAGCAAACACACGGGATTAATGTCGAACATATTGGACATCTGTCTTTCTCGGTATACGTCAGTCAGGCTTTTAATCAATTGTATTTCTCTGATTTGGTGTGGTGGAGACCCCGAGAGGCTGGGGGAGGGGGGTGGGTATGGCAAGAGGCAAAGGGGAGAGGGGGCAGAGAATGGACAGGTGCCGTGTTTGATTGTCCAGAAATGAACAACAAAATGATGATTACAGATGGTCAGGGAAATATTTGACCAATCAGGCTTCTCGCAGTGCGTACATTCACCCGACCCGGTCATGACACCCCACCAGAGAGAACAAATAAACTGTTGTAGTTTAAATGTATCTATTGTCTCAAATCCTCTTCAGTAAGGTAAACAAAGATCTGAAATATTATGTTCTCTCTTAATCGGTTAGAAAAAAAGGTGGTTTAGAGGCAAGGTACTCGCCTCTCGTGCCAAGGGTCCCGGGTTCAAAACCCGGCCCGGTGCAGGCATGTTGGAAGTAACTTTAGTCAAGCCTGCAGACTTAATTTGGCAACGTTTGTTGCTAAAATTTTGCACAAAAATAAAAAACAATTTGGACAAATCGCTTTTGCCGTTCTATTTTAGATTTGGAGACTTGAAATAGTAGGGAAGTATTTTTTTGAGTTTGCATTGTGTCGCTAATTTCTCCCGCAATTTTTTTTTTAGGGGGGGGGGGCATGAACACATGACGTTATCACTTCCTGCCATGTGTTCACTATCAAACACACTGACTCGTGAGCAAATTGTTGACATTTCAAGAGGATCTGACGGGGTGAGTCGGGCATAAACTCGCAAAGGGAGTGCAGAATGATATTTCTAACAATAAAAAAAACCTAAAGAAACAAACAAGGTGAAGCAGATCCGGGATAACCGCTCAAAACTGAAACTTATAAAAATATTTCTCCCGGACAGGGCCGGTAACTCAGCTAGTTATAACAAAAAACCGCGGGATATACGAGGGGTGGAAGCACGGCTCAAAGCAAAGTCGAAATGTGACATCAAGAGAAAAAGTTACATGTGACAAAGCCTTGCGTAAGAAATTATACAGAAATGATCAAATCAAGCGTAAAGGAAAGGGAAAGACAACTTAATCTTTCCGTATATTAATCTTCGTCGTAAAACAAAATGTTAGAAGGCACGAAATGAAACAAATAAAAAAAAATCCTACAACATTTAATAAATGCGTGTACTTAACGTCCGTGAGTCCTGAAGTTGTATTCTCAGAGCACAGCACATCCGTCAATGTCTTGGATCTTTTCTTTTGCATTTGATTGTATCGTTTTTGTATTGTTTCTTAAGGTAGGGATTTGTTACATACAACCAGAGAGTATAGATGTATAGAGAGGATTCACTATTAGTCGATTTGCACTGCCAGACACAGGCGGCTCCGCGAAACCATTGTTAGCATGGAGCGGAAAGTAGGTCGCTGCAGTAAACAATACCCGTTTGTGCATTTCCACGGGGCGTAAGAGCTTACAAACGGCTCTAAATAGTTTCAGTCAGCTCAAAAATATGAACAGACCACGGTAAGCAGATATGCACACTATCTTTGGTGAAGGCGGTCACTTTCAATTCTTCAATTTCTTGTTTACCGCAGCAACCAAGTTTCGCGTTGTGGCGGAAGTGAGATCTCTCTGTGCATACATACTCTCTGGTACAACCTTTTATTTTTGCCATATTATGTGAGTGTGCATGAGAAAACCCACAATAATTATGTCGGCAGGGGTGATTTTGAGAAAAACGGCTTTGAAGTGAAACTATGGGTCCGACACAAACTTCCAACTTGGCTGTTGTTTAGGGGACCGTGGCATGTTACAGGGTAAACTGTAGATGAGCAGTGAACACTACTCACTATGATCTCTATAAGGGCTTTGTAATTAGACTACGGTCTCCTAACAAGGTCCAAAAACTTCCGACTTGGCTGTTCTTTAGGGGAACGTGGCATGTTACAGGGTAAACTGTAGATGAGCAGTGAACACTACTCAGTATGATCTCTATAACAGCTTAGTTATTAGGCTACGGTCTCCTAACAGCAATCACTCCAATATTAATGGGTCAATTAGCTATTGCCACTTATAGGGCTAAATGCCATTTTCTCAGAATCTTGTTTTAGGGGGGTCACTGACTTCAATTTATCAGAAATGTCTTGTCTTTTATTATATGTACAAAAATCTCATGTTGCCGACTTAAGCCTGGTTTTCTCATGCACACTCACATATTTTGACTTTGTAGTTGCGTGAATAGACTTGTGATAGGGTCATCGTGTCTTTGTTCAGGTTGCAGCTGTACGGATATTTCTCTGTTCTTGCTTTTGTTGTTGTTGTTTAATCCTTGTTTGAAGTCAGAAGCCAATAACTGGGGAGCTGAGGAAAGACAGAACCTGTGGGATCAAGAAGTTTGACAAATCTTAGCTTATGATTTTGCCATTCCAACTAACAGTACTCTGACAGAAACCACAGTACAAGAAATGTTCCAATTATCCCCTCTCATTCACGGGTTCTCTTTCCGGTAATTGTTTTTCCCTTTCAAGGTTCACATCCCTTACCCCCCCCCCCTCCCCCCTCCCCCCGCACACACACACACACCTTAACCGTACCCCGCCAGGAATCAAAGTCTTCGTTCACATCAAACCAAAGAGAATGTATTGGCCCCTCAGATGTTATAATGGTGTACGCTAAAACACTTTCAAGACAGCCCGAGCTGTTACTGTACTCAACACAGCAGATATCAGTACTCACTGATCAATGTCGCTCTACCTGGCAACGCATTTCACTCTCCGGTCGTTTCCCTCCTTCTCTCTTCCCTAACAACCTCTCTCTCTCTCTCTTGTTCTCTCTTTCTTTCTTTCTCTATCTCACTCGCTCTCTCGTTCTCTCTTTCTTTCTTTCTCTGTCTCCATCTCACACTCGCTCTCTCTTTTTCTTTTTTTTTTCTCTCTCTCTCACTCGTTATCTTGCTCTCTCTCTCTCTCTCTCTCTGTCTCTCTCTCTCTCTCTCTCTCTCTCTCTATCTGTCTGTCTGCCTCTCCGTCTCTCTCTCTCGCTCTTTTGCTCTTTCTCTTTCTCACTCTTTTTCTCTCTTCCTCGCTCTCTCTCTCTTCTTTCTTTCTTTCTTTCTTTCTTTCTTTCTTTCTCTCTCTCTCTCTTTCTTTCTCTTTATCGCGCTCTCTTTCTCTTTTTTTTCTCTCTCTTTTTCTTTTTTCTCTCTCTCTCTCTTTCTCTCTCTTTCTTCCCTCTCTCTTTCTTTCTCTCTCTCTTTCTTTCTCTCTCTTTCTTTCTCCTTCTTTCTCTCCCTCTCGCTTTTTCTCTTTCTTTCTTTCTCTCTTTCTCTCTTCTTTCCCTCGATAGACAGATGGCCGAATAACAGAGACATGCCACAATGCAACAGACCCCAGACAACACAAACAAAAACGTGTGTATCTGTGCGTGAGTACATGCATTCTGGTGGCGGGGACAGACAGACTCACTCAGACAAGTGGACCTAGATTTACATCAGTAAAAAGTTATCAGTGCTGAGGGACGCCAGTTGTGCATTTAGCGTACATCACTGAGACATTGTCCATCTCTATACATCTGCTCAGCTGTGGCGCAGGTTTAAACACGCGCGTTCATTGATGACTGCTCGGTGTAGGTGGTAATCTTAATAGAAATCAGACAGAATTGCGGGGGGCGGGGAGCGTGGTTTTTTCCTTATGAGCTTTAGCAAATTCAGGAGCGGGGCAGCAACAGAACCCCAAACACAGGTCATCGACTAAGGGATTTCTCGTCCTGTCGAACACTGCCATGGGTGCTGCAATCTCTGGATTGTGCCTGATATGACTCTGAACATCACTGAAAATCCCTGGGATGTGTTGGAGCTGTCCTGTGTTTGGGGGTGTGTTGCTGTCCCGCTCCTGAATTTGCTTAGGCTCGTACGGAAAAAAATCACGCGAGCGAGGTGGTGGTTTGATTGAATCTTCCGGGCAGGTTGCGTGTATTTTCTGCTTTATTAACACGATCCCAAAATAATAAATAAAATCTAAGTGAGGGCTGGAACATCAGAATGGTTCAAAGTGCAAAGTTTTGAGTGAAATGATTTTTTTTTTATCGACGTGGTCACTGAAAATAAATAATAAGGTTTAAAAAATGTGATTTTCATTCTTATATTTTTTTTAACATTTTGACGCCTTTGATTATATCCGTATTTTGAAGTGGTAAACAATGTTCCATGCCGAGTTTCTGAAGGTCCACAGGATCCAGTCACCACTTGGGGTACCTTTTGATTTTCAGATCATCAGATACAATAATCGATCAATCAGTTCATTTAACTACAGACCCGTCCATCTGTTGTTTAGGCCAGCATGCCAGAAATCTTGTTGATAATGACTTGTCACCGACCGGAACTGGTCAAATATTTTATCAGAATACCTCAGTGGTACAGACGGAACTTATCACATTATACTTTCCTCAGCAGTTTGGCAACTGCATCCCTTTGTACATCGTGATTCTGCCATTCCGCTCCGAATATCACGAAGATATTTTGATGACGTTATGCTCCGCGTGCTATGTTATGCAGTGTGTAGGCTTGGCGGTGTTCCTGTTTTACGCATGCCCACAAAATATTTCTGTCAACTTCCGGCGGTTCCTTTCTCGTCATTTGAGACCTTTCAGAATGGTTCTATATCACATTTGGTATATTTTGAAGTACTTTGTTCACACCCAAAGTTTGGTGCCTTTATCACAATTTGCACAGTTCATATAGTTTTGAACCCTAAAATGACTCTACTAAATGTGTTCATGCTGATCCTGAGAGTGACACCAAACGACCTTCTAAATAACAGCGGAAAAAGGAACTTTATTACAACACACAGGACAGGAAAAGCTAGGAATCACAGACTACAGAATGCAGCCTGGAAGAGGTAGTGCTTAGCTTTGAAAATTGTCTTTGCTGAACATGATGGGAATATTTTCTATCCATTCATCCAATGCAATAATGACATTATTTCTAAGAAATTTTGATGATAACCGTCAGTTTCTAGATGTTGTGGTTGTCTCAGAGTTCTAGGCATAAGTTTTGCAACTCGCTCTCAGTCATATTATAGAATCAGTAACTCAGTTGACTGGTCGACTAATATATCTGTCCATTCACAGATATATCAAAATTCTTTATTTCCTTTAGAAAGTACAATATCATAATCACATGATGTCATGGCGGAAATACGCGCTGGCTGACAGATAGGTCATGATCCCGGACATAAGACCAGTTAAGACCGAAACATAATATCATGGACAGTAGACCGACATAGCATCATCTTAATCATCTTAATATCCTTTTTTGGATACACACATACTTACATTCATACATACACATCTGTACCCTCGTACGCACTTGCACATCTCCATAAACGTACACGCAAAGCATTTAAATTTCTGTACTCAAATAAAAACCAATGCTTACAACATTGCAATACACTATAATAATCAGGTAACTCACAAGCATTTCTCTCATTCTCTGAGCGTACAGTCATGAAGTCTCTGGATATGAAAAGTAATGGAATAAAGTTGGATTTTACATGTAACATAGTCAATTTGTGGATAAATGTTTCTCAAAAGTAATTAGATAGGAAACAAAATATTGTAAGACTGTGGATTTCCTTCGCAACTTTTTAAGAATCCGATTCTACACTAAGCACCACACATACGTGATATAAAAAACTCAATAGGTACAAGAGGACTTTATGCTTCTAAACAATCAATTTTATGAGAAATCTGTAACAAACAAAAATATAAAAATTCAAATCTTTGGGTTCCATTGCAGAAAATTAGAAATGAATCATAGGGTTTTCTTACTTCTTTTTCTTGACTTCTTTGTAAACAGGTTTCGGTACTAAGTTTTTGGCATGCCGCACAGACCCGGGTTTTTCCCGTTTGTCACAGCGATGACCATGTATTTGAATACGGACTGCAGTAGATTAATCAACAGCGCAAGGCAATGCCCAGGGAGTCCACAGTTTTATAACAAAACCACAGGACATGATCTCCATAACAAACGAGCCAGTTCAAGGGCTGCATAAAAATCTAAATGTCTACATACCACAATCATATATTTATCCATTTACTAGCCATTCCTCCAACATCCTCCGTCCGTCCATCCATCCATCCATCCACCCATCCATCCATCCATCCATCCATCCATCCATCCATCTGTCCATAAGCTAACACATATATCCATCGATCTATCCATCCATCCATCCATTGGCCAACACATCCATCCATCTATCCATCCATTCATACATCCATTCGTGTACCCATCTATTTATCCATGCGTACATACATCCACCCATCCATCCATCTGTCCATTCATCCACCCATCTATCCATCCGATCCATTCATCTATTAATTCACCCATTCATCCATCTATCCATCCATCCATCAACCAGGGAAGAATGCTGAACTGACAAGTCATTTGCTACCACAACCGGTCAACCCCGGGAATCCGGGCCATCCCGCCTACCCACATGTCAAAACTAACTATAGCTCATCTATCATAGACTGTTTCAGAAAGACTTTTCCATGAATAGAAATTAATATCGGGTATACCTTGCTACAAACACAGGGTAGATACTACATGACTGTGGTTACAAAAGAAGCCACGTCTCCCTCTAATGACACCCCCATCCATCAGGTCTCTTGCCCACTGCCAGCGGCCGCTGCTCGACTTTTCCTAGAGTTACCGACCCCGGCAAGACGGAACTGGACAGGCGCAGATATCCCCAGAGCAGAGAGTTTTTCTCCCACCCACGGCAGCTAATGAATCCATCTATAATGTATTGCTGATCAGTCGAAGCATTTCAAATCTGATGTTAGTTTTTGATGATTTAATGTGTTCCGGATGACCAAATTTCTTGCGCGCCACGAGTTAGTCCGTGCATTCAATTATCTTGTCTTGTATGTCACAGTCTCAGTTTGGTCTCTCGGGGCCATCCTACCTGAGGTTTGAGGGATTTGATTGAATATGATTCCTGCGTACTGAACCATCTCTTTAATGGCGGTACGACATGGCTGATGTCAAACTTAGGGCCAAAAACAGCGGGTGACTCTCGGAAGACACATACATGGTCGTCAATCAGAGGTATCCGTACTGAGATGTCCGCCCTGGACAGTTTTATGGTTTCAGTTCACTGCAAGATTCTTGGTGGTTGGTTCACAGTTTTCGGCCTATATTTTGCAACTTGCTCTTACTTGTACAATTTTCAGAGTTTTCATTTCGTCCTGTTAGAATAGCAAGGTGCTGTCGCCATTTTTGGACTGTACTGAGCTACACACTACATACTATTTTTACAGGCCTTCTCCATTGTGTGTCAAAGTATCAAGCCGATTCGGTGTGCAATTTGTAAGTATTACTAAAAAGAGAAGAAAAAAAAATCTTTGCTCTACGAGCTATGATCACATGAAACTTCAATCCTCGATTTCTCAAAAGTTGACAGAAGGGAGTTGGAACCTTGTCTTTCTAAGGGGATGATTGGGTGAATATCTATCCTGCTAGATCAGTTCAATTATCATGTAATAAGAAATGTGTATTATGTCATCTCCTGTCTTGGGACTGACGCAATTCCAAACAAGAAAATAAACCCCAAAAAAACACACAAAAAGCCTATGTCGCCCATATTGACATTCCTATCGGAGTTTCATTTCATTCCGAGCCGGCAATGCAAAATTCATACTTCATATTTCTGTTTATCCCACACTCCACCATTTCAATGGTAAACATGTCTGCTGAGTAAGGAGGAAGTCAGATCAGTTGCCCTCGGGGCAGGCCGGGGATTGGCTAATTGATTAATTAAATCTAAATGACTGCCCTCCATCCACTCAGGTGAGCCCCTGGGGGGAAGGCGTCCAATTCAAAATGAGCCACTTGTATGGAGGAAATAGGACGACGTGTCCATGGCAGCAACGGCTTTTCTTTTCTTCCTTTTTCCCCCCTCTATTTTACAGGAACTCTAAGATCAGCGAACATGGCGTCCGTCCTACAGAGGAAACTCGCTAGATCCTTCTCAGTCCCTTTTTTTTTTTGTTGTAGTTTTTATTTTGGTAGACGTTCTGATATTATTTATTTATTTATTTACTTATCATATCATTTTCAAACCATAGAAAATCTTGGGGAGGGAGGGGGGAGGGGGGAGGGGTCACAGAAAGGCTTGAAAAAAAATTACCATCTGACCCCAAAACACAATTTTTTATTTATCCTAATTTCACTGGGTTTTTTGTTTGGCCTAAAGACCCCACAGTTCGAAAACTAGTTTTTTACCTCCATTTGTGATTCGTTTGACATTAAAATTTACTGTACAGTTTCTGCGTTATTTGTTTCTAGTGCGGAGCTTTGAGATATCTAGACCTTTCTTGTGTCACATTTTAATTTGGATGTCCACCATCAGTCCTCAGATGTACAGAGAAGTCATCAGTCATCAATTCCCCCAAACCATCTCAAACATTTAACGACATCAAAATATCTCCCTCCCGTTCTTTCTTTTTGTTGTGAATTCAAACTGATGTATCGAAATACTCCTCCCTCCCTCCTCCCTCCCTCCCTCCCTCCCTCCCTCCCTCCTCCTCCCTCCCTCCCTCCCTCCCTCCCTCCTCCCTCCCTCCCTCCTCCCTCCCTCCTCCCTCCCTCCCTCCCTCCCTCCCTCCCTCCCTCCTCCCTCCCTCCCTCCCTCCCTCCCTCCCTCCTCCCTCCCTCCTCCCTCCCTCCCTCCCTCCTCCCTCCCTCCCTCCCTCCCTCCCTCCCTCCTCCTCCCTCCCTCCCTCCCTCCCTCCCTCCTCCTCCCTCCTCCTCCCTCCCTCCCTCCCTCCCTCCCTCCTCCTCCCTCCCTCCCTCCCTCCCTCCCTCCTCCCTCCCTCCCTCCCTCACCCCCCCCCCCAGGGGCAAGTTTGGCGGAAAGCAAATCTGACCTGGGGCAAGAAGATGCACCTTCATTATCCAAACTGCCACTGCAACTGTTTATTTCAAAGATGAAATATCGATTACAATAGTTCATGTCTCTTCCTGTTTGACTCTCTTTGTGTATGGCCACGATGTCCGAGTGTTGACATCACAGGCTATCTTTGTGTGTGTGCGTGTGCGTGTGCGTGTGCGCGTGCGCGTGTGCGCGTGCGCGTGCGCGCGTGTGTGTGTGTGTGTGTGTGTGTGTGTGTGTGCAGATATTCACGCGTGCGTGCGTGCGTGCGTGCGTGCGTGCGTCCGTGTGTGTGTGTGTGTGTGTGTGTGTGTGTGTGTGTGCAGATATTCAATATGCCATCCGGCAAGTCTTGCCACTGCCTATGATGGCAAGCAGCAAGTGACCAGATTTTCCATTCATGCTGACCAACAAATAAAATGTTTGAAATTTTTAGCTTCTTGGATTTAAAAAGGTAATATGTCCCGATCCTGGGGATGAAAATTGAACAATTTTTGGACATCTTAGAGTTTTCCCATACAAGTTTCTTTGTCGGTCAGCTAAAGGAGTTGCTTTGTGAACATGTCCAGTTTAGGATTTGTTCCCCGCACGAGATGGTGAGGTAAGCCTCTTGGTATGAGCTTGCGATTATGACGGGGGGGGGGGGGGTAGCACAGAATAGAGATACTACCAGAAGCGACATAAGGCAGGAATACGTCATCAATTTTGACGAGCGTACGCCATTTTGGATGAGATCAAATGTTCATAACTAGGCAGGCGCCCAATGATGTTTAATGTAACATCAGAGAGTATATCGCATTTAGAGAGAGATCTCACTTCCTCCAGATTGCGAAACTAGGTCACGACGGTAACAAGAACTGAAAGAGACCCCCTTCACCAAAGACAGTGTGCAAATCTGTTTACTGTGGTTGGTTCATATTTTTCGGTACATTGAAACTATTTAGAGCCGTTTGTAAGCTCTTACTCCCCGTGGAAATGTACAAACGGGTATTGTTTACCGCCCATCAAGTCAAGTGAAGTTGCATTTCATCCAAAATGTCAGTGCACTTACTTCTTATAGTTATAAAATGTCGACTTCTTTCTCTTCTAGTAGTTCCATATTCTGTGGGGGGTGGGGGGTGGGGGGGGGGGGGGCTACTCCTCCTCATGGAGATAAAGGGGTGGGGACCTTGGATAAAGAATGCTGTTACTGCAAAGAGAGCCGATGGGGACACTGCAGCATTAAATGTTATTTTAAAGAAGATACATAAAGGATTCATACGTGTAAAGAAAAGTAGATGAATAGAAGAGTTGCAGGAACGGTAACTGAAACGAATTTATGTAGCAAAAGTATAATATTCTATGACATATCTCTTTCTTACACGAAAACAAACATGCCCACGCAGCTAATGATCAGTTTGCAATTGAAGCCCTACATGTCCCACCTGACAGGGTCCAGCTACCAGCTTTGTACGGCCCTTGTCATATCTGATCTGGCAATTCGCGAATGAAATCGACACCGTGCAAAACAGCATCAAATTCCACTCAGCCTGGCATTTTATGCGTAAAATTTCACTCACAGCCACTTGATGTGTGATCGTTTCGTAAATTATGCACGGTTGTTTCTTTACCACTTTATGTCATTCCTAGTGAAAAACAGAAATCTGTAAATTTTGTGCAAGACTCTCGGGGGTGCTTAGAAATTTACTCCTGTGTGGAATAAGGACAGAGAATAAAATCCATACAGTAGAATCTGTCACGCCAGAATAATACGATGGTATGAAGTCCAGGGATTTGTGAATTGAGTGAAAATTTGACATTGCTTAAGTAATAATTTACCCGCCTATGCTCGTGATTGATTCGTTTGTTGGGCGACAGACAATCCAACTTTTTGGTTACTTGGTCTTGCGTCAAGTTATTGCACAATAATAATATACAAGAGAACATTAAAATGAACTATCTTACACCAGATCCTATAATTTAATTTTTTTGTTTTTTTTGTTGCATAATTCTATCCAGTCATGTCTTATCATTGAAATGTTGAACAATTCATCTTTTATATTTCCTAGAATAATTGCATTCGGTCAGTCCCAACACTAGGAAATTATGATCGTCTGGGCAGTTACGTCAGTGTCCAGGTTTGCTATTATTCAAAACTGAGTTCAGACCATAGACTAATAAATCAACCAGACTGGAAACACGGGCTTCGGGGTGTGTCGTTTTTTACGGAAGTTAATGAGATGCGGCCGTATAACCAACATGGCCGCCGCTGGGGAAATTCTGATTCTAGTTCTATCTGCAGTAGAAATTTCTTTTTATTTGTCAAAATTGGTTGTACATGTATTAATAATGCATTAACTTGCCTATCCTTTCATTTTATTGTCTACAGCTGCCTTTTTTTTATTGTTATAAATGATAACCGTCTGGACTTTTAGCGACCGCTGCATTGTAGCTATGCTGAAGCGTCGGTGGCAACCATAAACCTACAGTGGCGGACTTATCGCTGTTTTGTGACGTCACACAATGGGCTCATCCTGTCTGGGTATTTTATTAGTCTGTGGTTCAGAGAGCTTTATCGGAAAACGATGGCAGTCAGACGTCTTCAGAAACCTTTAGGACGGAGGTTTGGCAAAACAATGTGCTGATACAGCTATTCATTCTACCCGCAGGTTCAAGTCCCAGTTCACAGATTTTATTGTTTCTCACTGGCCGTTGAAAACAAAATCTACAAAATTGACCAGTAAACATTTTGATCCAAGTAAAAATCTGGGAATATAGTGTTTGAGCGTGCTTTGAATACATTGATCAATTTTGTCCGATACATCTTGTTTACAAACAGACGGACAGACAGCCAGATAGAAGACAGACAGACAGACAGATAGTCAGTACAGACAGGCAGACAGATAGACAGACAGACAGAGAGACAGAGAGACAGACAGACAGACAGGTAGACAGACAAGTAGACTGACTGACAGACAGACAAACATACAGACAGAGATAGACAGACAGACAGACAGACAAGAAGCACTTATCACCTCAGCCTTCACAATAAGTTCATGCTCTAGAGTTTTCTAACCAAGAGCCAAAGTTTGTCCTACATGTGAGTATGGAAACATACAAGTTCAGACCACATCACTACTGGCAAATGGCAGGGTGTCTCGGGACAAACTCTATAGGCATTTCAAATATCTATTCATACAATGTCATCCAAGATACACCCAAGAGAATGAGAGGACAGTGTCACGAGTGGAGTGAGTGCAATTAAGGGGATTGCTACAGAGCGGGTGTATAGTAAGAAGGGCTCACGGCAGACAAATAGGGAAAAACGTGAAAGGGGGTGAGTAAGGATTAAACGGGGTGAGATCAGTGTGGTTACCAGTTCACTGCACAGAGATAGTCCAAAGAGAACGGACGCTAGTAAGAGCCCAGCGGGCGAACAGAGGGGAGCAGTCGGAAGACGAATGAAAGTGGTTTTTCCAGTGATGACTGGTAGGTAGAACGTTGATTGATAATTATGATTGATGTATTATATTCGTCTATTACCATGATGTAAATAAGTATATGTGAGGAATGTGGAAGTCCTTGATATTGGATATAGCAATGTGCGCCATGAGCGATAGATGAAAGTTGAGTTCATGGATTTGTAGCGCGAGTGAGTAGTGTGTACTCCGATGGAGGTGTGTTACCGTAAGATGTTTGGTGAGTGAAATGTGAACTATTGTGTGTACGCTTCATGGGTTGTAAGGAGAGGTGGAGTGAATAGAAATGGTAGGGTATGATACCAATGTAATGTTATTCTTGTAGGTGTCGGGGACGGGCCGAAGAGCCACCTCGATGAGCACAGGGGATAGGCCAGCATAGGGCCGGAGGCCACACATAGGCCAGAAGTGAGGCTGTCGGTGCAGGACAGTAGAGGCACATAAAGTCGTGGCAGTCTGGACACGGACAGGGACGTAGATATGAGCGTGAATGTGATAATGTACTATTGCCATGTTGATGGGCTATTGAAATGATAAGGCACTACTGCCATGTTGATGGGCTATTGAAATGATAATGTGCTATTGCCCTGCTGAGGTGCTAGTGGAATGCTAAGGTGTATGACAATAGGAAGGTGATATTGAGAGACTGCGGTGCCAGTGAATTATTAATGTGCTATTAAGACCCTGAGGGGAGAGGCTGAGGCCGAAGTGCCTTTAGGAAGTAACTACCGGGTTGTGGATCCGAGGAAGAGTGCCTGTGAGAATAAGGCCGTTGTACGGCAGTTAATTTCAATAATATAATGTATGTAATTGCGCTATTATCTGTATAATTATGTTTAATAAATGTGTGAGTCTGATGGGTTATTCTGTTAAGTGTTAAACTTGTTTGTTCGTGATTGTTGTCCTGTTATACTTATTACATCTCCCAGTCTGGGATTTGTGACAGATAGAAGTGTAATTGTTTGGGTTATTGTGTGTGTGTTCAAACTGATGGCCCGTCTGGGCTAGACATCGGTGCTAGCGCGGTCAACAGAGTCGCAGACAACATTAACCAGTTCATATGTTTAAACACCCCGAATGCCTCACTTTAGTACTCAAGCGAATTGCTACCTCGTCAAATCACAATCAGCCCAATTACATGTTTGTTGTGATAACATTCAAACAATAAATCATTGATGACTGTGACCTAAATATGCTGTTGGTCAAGTCTAGATATAGGACAGTGAAGTGTCCGGCTGGACGATGCAAATTGAGGACCCCTGGTCCATGTCATCAGGTTTGGTCTCGGCTGCACCTCCCCCCCCCCCCCCTCCTCCTGCAATCAAGAGATCCTCCATCAGCCGCAGAATCACCTCCGCTGCCAGCGAGAAAGGCGTAAGAGCTGAACAAATAGGAGCCGTCCAGTCGCCTCTCCGTGTCAATAAGTTCACGTGGCGTGACCATCTTTCTCTCAGCTGATTGGCTGCCTCAAGAGTCACAACATTAACACTGCCCGGGTGGAGGGGTGGATTGGAGGGGGGGGGAGGGGGGGGAGACAATCTCAGGGGAGCGGAGGAGACCTGGAGCTGTGGGAAAGAAAACAACAACACCAAAAGAAAACAAAAATTAAAAAAAATAACTTTGTTTTGTTGCTCAGTAAACAGCCTGCTCAATGTTTGAAATCTTGATCGAATTGAGGATCAGGCCGGAAATGGGCAAAACTAACAGAGACAGAGGAGGGGGGCGGGGGAGAGAGAGAGAGAGAGAGAAAGGGAGTGAGGGAGAAAGAGAAATAGAGACTCTAAGATGCAAATGATAACATATCAAAAATAATGATGACAAGAAGTGATACCCTCATCAGTTCCATCTGAAATCATTGTCCTGTTTCAGTGGCTGTCTCTCCCTCCCCCCTCACCCCCCCCCCCCCAAACAAAGTCCAGACGTCAGTAAATTTGTTATCTAGCGTGCCAGGAAAGTTCACTATATCATTTTACAGTAAAGTTTTCCATTATCGTAATAGTCCGGCTGTCAGTGAACACTGCAGGATGTGAAATGTAATTGATTTGGTTGAGTAAGGGGTGGTACAGGGTTAAGGGACGTGCTCACTTCCGGTATGAAATAATAGAGCAAACTCGTCCTTTATTTATCATATAATTCTCCAAATGTACGATGTCTGAACGTCCTAGAGCGGAGACAAACTTTCACTCGCGTCAACCTGGCCATGGCAAATACAACCAAAACAAACTATTAACGGTTATTGATCAAATCTTCGGGTATTTCCCCATATTGTTGAATATGCATTTTTGTCTTTTCCAGAAACCGAGGGTCGAAACTTTGAAGCGTTACGCGTTGTGTCAGATCACAGGACAACATTACGTCATAAAGACATATCTCGAACAATTTTTAATTGATTGGAATGACATTTCTGCATAATGAAATTAGGAGTGAGATGAGAAAACCTCAAAATCTGCAAAATGTTGCATACAATAATTTGGCAAATTCCCTACGAAATGATCACATGCAGAGGTGTCCAATTTTGTACCCACCGTAAGAAATTGCTGACGAGGCAGTGAAAATACCGAAGATTACAGTTTAAAGTGTGTAATGATGCATGACAGCTTTTAAGTGAATCAAAGATATTCGATCGATAGATGGAAAGCTGTGCATTCATAACTTTCAGGCACGCCACCAAGCGGAGAATGCGCTTATGACACATAAACAGTGGCGTATCTTTCTAAGCAAAAATAGAGAAATTACTGAGTAGCGTTCACTGTTCGACACAGAATGTAAAGCAATGCTCAGAATTCATAACAATATATGCCTGATTTTACGAAAAATTTCAATTTCGCGATTGAGTTTGCATGTGTTTTTATGTAATGATGGGTACAAGAGTAATTCAAGATGGTCAGGGAATTCTTGAGGCCAGCACTAGAATACCTATACATGGAGATGAGACAGAGACTTTATGAATCGGTAGATCTAATCGTTCCAAGAGTGAAACTTTAGAATTATATTCGTCAAGAACATCCAATTGTGTCTGGCTCATTAAACAACATTGTTAGAATAATTTCACTGTTCATTCTAACCTCGGGGCTGAATTCTGTTGGTTTTCAGAACAAACAAACATTGATGGCCCCCATAGCTTCATCTAGAGTCTTGTGTCTTACAACTGGAAATAGATCTTGATGCGAACAGCAGTCTGAGGACTGAACCATACCCAGGGTAGTTTAGTACTGACCCATCACTTGTCTATTTCCGGAAGGTGTAGTTGTGGCGAGCTTTTAACACATACCAGTAGAATAGTAGGTCAACACCATCATCTGGGCATGCTCATCCAGGGAGAATCAGCACCACCAACCCCTGTCACCCCCCCCCCTCCCCACCTCCACGTGCCTGCAGTTTCCCTGGACAATACACCACTCAACTCTTCAACTTGATAGATTCTATTTTAGATCCCACCGAAAGGAAAGATACGGAACATAAGTTTAGTTCTTCATTGCCAAACTTAAAGGGCGTAAGTTGTCTCCCCATTGGTTTGATTTTTCCTACAAAGTAGGTCAGCGAAACCTACCCTGGGAAGTAGTGAACAATGAGAGAGAAGTCAAATTAAATGTCATTGTCTCTAAGATTTTCCATTTTCTACCCACACTTTGGGCGTTGGTAGGACGGTAATTTGGCAACTTTCCAGTTTTCTGACATCATTTTGTACACAGGGGGGAATTTCCCCAGTTCTAGAGATAGATACGATTTTTGTCCTTTGTTGTTTTATTAACGTGAAATTGTATCTACTGACACGGATCCTGCCGACTTTGGTATATATCATGATGTATGTGTCCATGGGTATGTGTTTGTGTGTGAGGAGGGTGGGGGGGGGGGGAGAAATGTTCATAATCAGAGACATTAAAGGTGATGCTTTTCAAACTCCTGAAAGAGACAGAGTTCTGAAACTGCATCTCCAGCTACTGCACTTGTCCTTGCTTTTCCTCCGTACGCACTCTTGGCGCTCACCACTAATGAAAAAACAGAAAGACAGACAAGAAACGACAACGAAGAAATACGAAGCAAAGAACGGAACCACAGTCAAGAACAGGGGGCCAACAGCACTACGCTAAGGCCCCCGAGAAACAAAGGACCTCAACCTAGTGATGCTTTGATGGTTTCGCCAAGGCCATTGTTGATGTTTTAACAGACAGAAGTGATGATGACTATGATGATGGCAGTGTTTAGACTAGAAGATGTGGTGATCAGTTAAACCTTTAGTGGTGATCAGTTAAACCTTTAACTTTTCATCGGGCTTATTTCGTGCTCAAGTTCTTTTCGAGTGGAGCGAGATTTTATTTTTCTATTCATCTGTTCCCTGTTGTGATCTACGACAACTCACACACCAAATGTTTGATATAATGCACAATGATCCTGGCACATCCGCCATAATGTTATTTTAAGACCTAGAAAGTATAAACGACAACTGTTACCAACTGGCAACTCATTTACTGTCTCTCATGTCATTCCACGAGCTTACTCCAGTCCTGGTACGACTGAGATAATTTATTTTTGACACACATAATAATAAAATCTGCCCAGTGCAATGACATTCACCATGAGAAGGAGACAACCAGTCTGTTTTAAAACGACCGCACTCACAACCTGGCAAAGTCGCCCGAAGATGGTTTATTTGTTTTGTGACGTCACGAGTGTCGTCAATGGAATAGGTTTTTGGGGTCAAGACTTGTGTTGAAGCACAAAATGTATCAAAATTCAAAAAGTGTAACAAAATATGATTGTTATGATCACAAACCTTGATAAAAATCGATAGACATCGACAGGCCGCGGAGGGGAGGGGAGTGGCACATTGAAGCGAGGTCGATGATGACAGTGGGGCCAAAATCGGTATTTGCAGAGCCTCAGAGGAGTGGGTGTGTGTTGACCTACCTTACACACTGATGCTGAAGTTCAGGGAAGACCTTGCCAGACTAGGAAGGCGGTACCGCTCTCATGCCGCTCTGTAAATGCCTTTTGTTGTTGTTGTTGTTTTAACCCTGTTACTGTCATAATACTATTTATGACAAGTGGCAGTTTTGTTCATCCCTCAGCTGTCAGAGCCAATTAAGTCAGCCTTCAGAAACGCGTACTTTGTTGAGGTTTCTAAGTCCAAAAAGTGACAAAATTTGTAAGACGAAGGGTTGCATTGCACATTGCATTGGCGGGACTGTCACGAGCAGAGTTATGGTCTTGGGGATCTAACGACTGCACGAGAGGCAGTTAACTCACACTCGGAAGATAGAACGCTAACAATCTAAACGATTAACGGATCCCTACAGAACTATTCAAGGCAAAGCATACCTCACACCCGGTTTAAACCACCATCTAGATCGACTAGTCTGGCGAGAAAGGTATGCTGAGTCTCGATCCCTTCCAACCTCCCGCGTATCTATCTAAACTAAACACAAAAGAAAAATAATGCCTGTCAAAAGTAGGGGAGCTGGAACGAAGAACCCCTCAAACGAAGACAAATACAGATGGTTCACTTAACTGGGTGAACGGGACTGGCTCTTTCCTTTGGTCCACAGCGCTGGTCTTGATGTCTTTTCCTATTGCTCGCTGTCAGTCCCTCGTAGTGGTCCCAGGATCAATGACGAGAGGACATGCCAGACATGTGGGGGAGAAACAAAAAACTAGCAGTATTCAAAACTATAAACTACAAAAATGACATAAATAACATTGTATTTAGACTCGGATCCATGCAGATGTCAGTTTCAGGGTAGCTTCCCTCTAGATGGCAAGATCTCGGGTTCCCTCTAGATGTCACGATGACCAATAGAGTGTCCTCCTTCAGAAGACGACGGGTATCAACGGTTGTCGCCTCTAGATGTCAACGGGGTCCCCTATTTTAGGCTATGATGGAGTCCCCTCCAGATGTCACGAGCAGAGTTATGGTCTTGGGGATCTAACGACTGCACGAGAGGCAGTTAACTCACACTCGGACACAAACACACAAGAAATTATTAAATAACTAGAGTATATGTATGTCAGGCCGGCCGGGCCATATTATTACATAATATTAATATACTAAACAAAAGACAATAGAGGTATATTCAAAGCAAAAATTCTAATTACTAAACTTAACCTATCATATTCATGTAACTAAGTTCCCTATCAAGGGTAATGCAATTAATAGCCAAATGGGTATATTATAAGAAATAAGATAATCTAAACTAACAGTTGAGTCGCCACTGGCCAGACGCCAGGCAAACTCTCCAGCAATAATACAGATTCTCAAGGTACACTGAAGGCTAGAACAGCCCAGTACATTCAAAGCCTACAGAAGCACAAATTGGCTTGTAGGTATTTAAGCAGCTTGTAAAAGTATATATATATATATATATATGCAATCACTCAGTCACTATTCATTTCATCAACAAGGTGCCATATTTCTTCAATCGTATTATGGAGATAGCTTTACAATACAGAACACTCGTTCGTCGAGTGCAAGCTGTGGGTTTCTCAGACTTTCTACGAGGCTGTGGGTTTCCTCCCTATCTCTGGACTTCTATCAATTACTAGTGAAAAAGATGAGTTACCGTTGGTCACGCCTCGCTGGTAGGCGCGAACATCATACGAGCGCAGCGTGGACTCTTAAGGTCAGTCCAACCAAAACCTTTCTTTCTATGAGCTTTCTCTCTCTAGGCTCCTTCAGTCCGATGACAATGGACTAGTCTTCGTGCCACTCAGTTCAGGTACTGGCCAACCGGAGATACTTCACGAAACGATGCTTCTCTCGTCTGCATTCAATGAATTTCAACGTTACACGATGTTTTATACTATCCAACTACCGGCAAGGCTAGTCCGCTGGCCAAATTAGTTCAGCAATCTCATTGGCCGAAACATCCCACCATTTTGAATGTAGGAATATAGTATGCACTATTCTACCAGCCAGTTAACGTGCAAAAACTTGTCTAGTCATACTTAACAATGTCAACTATCTCCACCTTGTCTCACCCCTACTCTATTACTTCCAATCACGAACATTAAAATCGACAAGCGTGAATCTAACAGTTTAACTTTGCAATTCTTTACTCACAAACAATAATACGCGAGGACCGTTCAAGGCCACCAGCCAATTTCTCATGGCCTTGGTGAAAAAAACAACTCACGGCTCTGCGTGAGATTTAATGACACTTGACTCATGACAGGGACATTGTAACTCTTTCCTGACAGTACTAGGATTAATGGTGTTTTGTACCCTAAAACTGATAATTTTTTTAAAAACACCAAAAACTTGGACTAGACAAAGTTGGCATAATACACTAATACGTCATCCCTGCAATAAGATTTGAACTCAACCACAAGCCAACAGCTGATCTCACTGATCTTTCCCACCATGGAATCTAACCAGACCAATGGAAAAGCTTGCTTCTTTAACATTGCTAAGTTACAAAGCGCTAAAGCTGAGATATCAAGCTGAACGTGTGTTTCTGCATGATCTCATTCTGAAAACTTCACCTCTTGCGTGGCGTTTCACTCTAAATACTGACTGTCTTGCATATTTTGCACAGAAAGCAGTATAGTTGCTGATCTTTATACACGACTAACAGTCCATTTTGAAGTCCAGATGGACTTGGATGTGGTACAGAAGTAACCCCTTCAATTTCTGACCACAGAAAATCTCAAGTCGTAAATGTTTCCAATGTACCCATGAACAAAAATCATCGCAGCTTATGTGATTGGCAAATTAAGAACACTCAAAAAACCAAAAAAAAACACGAAAAAGAAGAGGTAGACTTGGGTATCTACAATGTAGTTAACTGTGTTATTGGAGCTAGGTTCATTCTCAAATGTTGCATAACGTCACTAGGTCCACCATCTCACATAATTATCTCAATGTCGGCGCGCGCTCTGACAGAACTCACGCGCTAAAGCCCCTTCCATCATCACACTGTCCAGTAGCGGAGCCGGACAAACCGGAGAAAGCAAAAGTCGGAGGACTGATCAGTATTCATGGAACCACGAACTTCCGCTCGGAGCTTAAGCTGCCACTCGACGGCCCCCGGTACGTAATATCGAACTATCAGGGAATCAGCCGGTGAGTAATTATCTGACTACTCAGGAAATGAAGCAGGGGAGGATTTCACAGAGTGGCATGCGCATCACCAGCTTGGCCGGGCTTTACTTTCTCAATAAAGGGAAGCAACTACTCTAGAAAGAGCGTGTGAATAGACAGTAGTTTCTGGAATGGACTTCCTGTTTGTAGTGCATCAAACATTGCCGTCAGACCCGATGGACTCAGATCCACCATCTTCAAATAGAAAACAATTAAAACAAATGACATTCTGGTTGACCATAGATTTTTGAAGGCTTTCATTTCATTTTTTTAAATATAAATTTATTTATTATTTCAGGATAAAGGTGGGATTGGGGGTTGGGGGGTGACTGGAGACAATTAAATGGATTAGAAACCTGAAAAGTGCAAGATTTACGAGTTTCAGTCAGTTTGAGCGAGGATTTAGACACACAATGAACACAATTTAGTCCAGGTACAAGTGACATTAATTTTGTGTTGATTTGAGGTCTTTATTTTAGGAGGTTCGCTGCCCTTGGCATTTACACCTCACTTTACTTGTTTTATTATTTCTTGTTCTGGCGGGGGGGGGGGGGGGGAGATGATATAGATAAATTTTAATCTATTAATTTCAATTTTGCCCGGGCAGCGGCCTTTCGGCCTGCTCTTTACGATTTCCAACTGCCAAGGTATCTTTAACGTGCGCAACGTGCACACGGGCCCTCCGAATTTTTTCGTCCTTATCCGAGAAGACTAGGTACTCGATCCTACCCCCCAATAGGACCAGGGACTTGAAAATATGAGAAAAATCCAATTTCCAAGAACTACTCGATCCTACCCCCCAATAGGACCAGGGACTTGAAAATATGAGAACAATCCACTTTCCAACATGCCTGCACTGCCCGGGTTTAGAACCCGGGACCCTTGGCATGAGAGGCGAGCACCTTGCCTCTAGACCACCTTGTCCCCCCCAACACATTAATTTTGTGTGTTAAGCGTTTTGCCACTTATTCCGACAATCCAGAATTTGTTTGACAACTTGGTCGGTGTATGGTTTTGCTATCGTTTGTTCGTTGCTTACCATTGTTTATTCTTGTGTAGTTGTCTGAAAGTGTTTCATGTTTGTGGTTTGGTCTGTCATTTTCCGCTGTGTGTTTGTTGTTGATTTGCTGATAATTCTTTTCTGGTTTTTATTGTTTATGTTTGCTGGTTCCTGTTGTTTGTTGTTCAATTACTTCTTGTTGTTTTTGTTTGTTACTGGTTTTTTGTTGTTGATAAATATTTCATAAAGGCTGTTGCTATAGGTACGTACACACCCCGGGCGTTTTGCTCTAGAGGCACGTACGTATACGTATCTATCCCAGCTCCGGTCCTTATCCTCGACCCTAAATCTTATCGAATCCCCAATCCTGACCCTTAAACTTTCAACCAAAAAACGGAAAACAAAAAGAAAATCTGAAAGAATAATTAATTACGGCTGTTGTTCGTAGTATTTCCGGAGGAGCTCTCTAGCTCTGGAGACACAAGAGGCTTTAAAATACGTACCCCTAGCGTAACATACTTGGGGAACCGTACGTACAAGTAACTACATGATTTCATGAATTTGTTTTCTGAGCCGCATTATAGTTTCTGATCAAACAATGACGTCATGCAAATATACTCAAATCCTGCATCGCGAGCACAATAGATCCACAAGTCCTGGATCTTCCATTGTCCAGTAGATAGTTGTACTTTGAACTAACAGAGAATTGCCAGTATATGCAAGGCCGACAACTCTGATTCGGTTTTCCGCTCACCTTTCTATATAAAAAAAAAACAGCAAAGAAAAAAATTTCACTGCTGCGAGGAAGAAATGCCCAGACCTGAAAAAATTACATGTGAAAGATAGTTCTTTTTGCTACTGTGTCTATTCCTTTGACATGAAAGCGAAGTATCGTGATTTTGTAATACATGAAAATAGGCCTAAAAATATCGAATAATGCTTTCTCCTCAACAATGATGGCCTCCCTCCTGCCTTTGTTTTGTTTCGGGAAGTGTATATCCGTACAACATGTTGTATGGATATGGACAGTGCATATCCGTACAACATGTTTACCAAAAAGCGCGACCGGTGAATGTTTGCTGAAACAAAACTTGGTATGGTGTTCACGAATTTAAAAGTGACAACACATGGAATAGTCAGATGGACCTGGGGACGTGAGGGTCTAGTAGTTTCAGATGTTTGAAACAAGATCTCGCCTGGCAACTACCAGCGGCCAGCAGACGAGAAAACCTGCGTGTTGTATGTAATAGTCATAAAATTCCCTTCGCTTGGTCGCGTTATGTCCTCTTTGTTGACGAACCTAGCACAGTTATCTCCTCCTTGTTGATGAAGAGAGCAGAATGGAACTCGGGAGTTCAGAGAAGATGGACAACAAAAACAGTCACAAAATCCTCCATTCTCTGTGGTCTATTGAAGTACTCACAACTGGACCGTGTTAGGACCACAAGACCTTCATCATCTGGTCAGTTTTTACTTTCCCAATTTCGGCGATTGTTTTTTCTTCCAGTCTTTCCTTTACCTCCCCTCATTGTCTTTCTCCCTCACTCAAGCGCTTTTGTGACTTCATTCCTATCTCAATAGTCTCCGGTCGTCCCCGATCGTCCTCGCCTCTTCCAAATTAATTTGGGGAGTTAATTCTATTTGATGATCGTGTGATGACGCAGTGACTCCTCCAAACACTGGGGCGCTGACTCCGTGTGCAAAACAGATTTCCCGTCATTCCCCCGGCTGCTAAGGTAGAAATTCCATCCCTGGTGTTTATCCCTGGGGTTTGGGACCGTCAGCAGATCGGGGGGGGGGGGTGAGAAAGGGTAAAGAAATGCAATCGAGTGATTTTGGTCGAGGGGACCGTCTCGCCCCGCCCCGCCCATCACACTGAGGACACGGGCGAGACTGAAAAGGGGGGGGGGGACACTTCAGACAGGGGAAGAGGACAGGGAAGGGAGGTACCAAAGACGAGAGCAAAATGGTGAGTAAACACAAAAGCAGACTGTAGGAAGAGTGAGTGTTAAGACCATTAATCTCCTGGAGGCCTAAACTGGACAGAGACCTCTTCTCTCCGACGCGTATTGAACAAACACAAAGTTACCCTTGGATGGAAGAGCCGACCTGATCAAACCAGTGAGGGACCTTCAGCTGGACTCTAGTGCACATTGATTTACATGCAGAATGAGCTGTACATAGTGTTTATGAAATCTAAAATTACCAAATAATGTAAGTAACAAAAATACGAATACGGCCATTTTCAAACATACAATGCAAGTTCTCTCAGAAAACGACCGACTTTGTTCAGACTTCCCCGTGCACATAAACTCAGTGACATCGTCATCGCATCTGTTTCTAACATATCAGCATTGTATCACTTTCTCCGAAATCACCATATTTATAAAGTTCACTACCCTACCCCTCCCAAGCCCCAAAAGAATCAGACCCTCTGTGTGTCCCACAAAACAGCTCAGCTGCCACTCACGAAAGCTCCAAGAGCGACTTCTTGTGAAACAGGATCCTCAAACAACTACCCCAGACAACAACAAGTGGAGACAACTCTCTTTTCCACTGTCCTCGTACGCCTACTCTGTGTAGAACAGATCCGTGTGCAGGACAACCCCCTCCCCCCCCCCCCAACCTTTCTCCAGTCTTGAGGTAAACAGAGACCATTATACGACTGTGATCTAGCGACTAATGCACCGACTTACAGGCCTACCAAGAGCAAATACAGTCAAATCGCTTTGTTTCTGTTGACGTCACAGTACTTGCACCCTGACGAAATTTGCAATTATATTACGTCTGTAGCTGGACGTTCAAAACCATAATAATTATATTTCCTTCTCCTAACATTTCAATTCTTCTCTTTGGATAACAACTAATCTTTGTGAGTGCACGTGCTCAACTGATGTACTTTGTGGAGTGGTGGGGGGGGGGGGGCATCACAATTGTTGGTGACGTAAGAGAAATAAATCAATCGCTATGTTAGTAGAACATTTCTCCAACAGCCCGTGAGTTCTAGCGGCGATTCATTTTCTGCGCTCTCATCCTGGTCGTTGATCTACTGTATGAAAACTTATTTTCTGAGATTGTTTCTGAGCCACTTAAAACAAGGGACCAGTAGGTCTATATCTTATTGGCCAGGTCACAGCTGATTTCGGTTTGTTTCGTCATGTCACTCAAAACTGTGACGCATTCCTGCCCCTGAATGGACCACCACTGAGTATGCCACAGAATAAGGGGTACCAGAAGAGACGGAAGCCCACTTTTCGTGACTAAAGGAAATATGCGCACTGCCATTTTGGATGAACAGCAACTTCACTTGACTTGATCGGCGGTAAACAATACCCGTTTGTACACTTCCACGGGGAGTAAGGGCTTACAAGCAGCTCTAAATAGTTTCGATCAACCCAATAATATGAACAAATCACAGTAAACAGATAATTATGCACACTGTCTTCGGTGAAGACGGCCTCTTTCAATTCTTGTTATTGTGGTGACCTAGTTTCACAATTTGGCGGAAATGAGATTGTCACGAGCAGAGTTATGGTCTTGGGGATCTAACGACTGCACGAGAGGCAGTTAACTCACACTCGGACACAAACACACGAGAAAGTATTAAATAACTAGAGTATATGTATGTCAGGCCGGCCGGGCCATATTATTACATATTAATATACTAAACAAAAGACAGAGGTATATTCAAAGCAAAAATTCTAATTACTAAACTTAACCTATCATATTCATGTAACTAAGTTCCCTATCAAAGGTAATGCAATTAATAGCCAAATTGGTATATTATAAGAAATAAGATATTAATCTAAACTAACAGTTGAGCCGCCACTGGCCAGACGCCAGGCAAACTCTCCAGCAATAATACAGATTCTCAAGGTACACTGAAGGCTAGAACAGCCCAGTACATTCAAAGCCTACAGAAGCACAAATTGGCTTGTAGGTATTTAAGCAGCTTGTAAAAGTATATATATATATATATGCAATCACTCAGTCACTATTCATTTCATCAACAAGGTGCCATATTTCTTCAATCGTATTATGGAGATAGCTTTACAATACAGAACACTCGTTCGTCGAGTGCAAGCTGTGGGTTTCTCAGACTTTCTTCGAGGCTGTGGGTTTCCTCCCTATCTCTGGACTTCTATCAATTACTAGTGAAAAAGATGAGTTACCGTTGGTCACGCCTAGCTAGTAGGCGCGAACATCATACGAGCGCAGCGTGGACTTTTAAGGTCAGTCCAACCAAAACCTTTCTTTCTATGAGCTTTCTCTCTCTAGGCTCCTTCAGTCCGATGACAATGGACTAGTCTTCGTGCCACTCAGTTCAGGTACTGGCCAACCGGAGATACTTCACGAAACGATGCTTCTCTCGTCTGTATTCAATGAATTTCAACGTTACACGATGTTTTATACTATCCAACTACTCGGTAAGGCTAGTCCGCTGGCCAAATTAGTTCAGCAATCTCATTGGCCGAAACATCCCACCATTTTGAATGTAGGAATATAGTCTGCACTATTCTACCAGCCAGTTAACGTGCAAAAACTTGTCTAGTCATACTTAATGTCAACTATCCCCACCTTGTCTCACCCCTACTCTATTACTTCCAATCACGAACATTAAAACCGACAAGCGTGAATCTAACAGTTTAACTTTGCAATTCTTTACTCACAAACAATAATACGCGAGGACCGTTCAAGGCCACCAGCCAATTTCTCATGGCCCTGGTGAAAAAACAACTCACGGCTCTGCGTGAGATTTAATAACACTTGACTCATGACAGAGATCTCTCTCTAAATGCACACTCTCTGATGTTACATCAAACGTCGTTACGCGAGTGCCTAGTTACAAACAATTGATCTCATCCAAAATGGCGCAGGGTAGTCAAAATGGATGACGTATTCCTGCCTGTGTGGCTTCTGGTAGTTTCTCTATTCTGTGTACTCATCCTGCAAAGATTGGCTGTGATCTAAACAAGAAAAATTGAAACTGTTGGGAGAACTGAACTATGTATGGCCTTGGAATTCCCCACGAAAGAGGAAATAAAATTCAAAATTTCTTAGAGCACAAGTCCTCTGACGTCATGCCAGACAAATCAGTGAATCTGTGTCTTGATGGCTAGATCTCAGCTGTGCAACCATCTCTGATGACCTTCAGACTCTAGAAAGGTGAGGGGGGGGGGGAAGGGGGCATGGATCTCTCTGGTGATCACACAATCTATCCTGGCCCTACCCTTTCATTATCCCTGCCCTGAGACCGTGTGAGGGGCGAGGTCGGATGACGTTGGTAGAGCCGCCATCATTTTTTTTAGCCTGTGTATGAGAGAAAGTTCTGGGCTGAGTTGCCTGGCCGCGTGCATGTGATTGACCTCTCCATGCATACTGATTCTGCCCCTTCCCCGGGGCCCAGGAATATTATTTCAGATCTGTGGAGAGCGTAGATCTGTGGACTGTCCACCGGTCAGTGTAGCAATGATTGGTCAGATAGCTCAACTGAGCCAGAATCCTTCAATGTAATTAAGATAGGGATCTCACCAAGGCAAGCATTTTCTCTCTCTTTCCCAGTCCTATCTCGCGTGTGTGGAGCAGATCATTTTCTCATCTTTGAATGAATGTTGAATTTACGAAAGATTTTGTTTTACTCCTTTGTTGAATGAATCTAAATAAATAAAATCGAATTGCAAAACTTAAGCCGAGAACTCTGACATGACCATAAAACCCAGAACACGCAAATTTTGGAGTGGAGAAATGAAACTGGATGCATGTTCATATTATGCTCAGCGAGGACAATTTTCGGAGTACATGTAAGCGGTGCCATTTCCATAATGAATTTTAAAGTCTTCTGTTCACTGGCTTTTCCCAGAGACATGCTACAGTAATACTAAACAACGCACGGCACGGAGTCGCAGTGACGCCACGTACGGCGCCATTATGACAAAACATCACTCGAGAAACTGATCATTGCCAGTTTGCTCCAGATTACTGCATTTATTTATTCCTGTTCATTGAAGGAAACAGTTGCCAGTTAGAAATAAAATTATAAATCAAACTTTAAATATGTAAATGATTTTTTTTTTAATTTAATTGGTATGAACAGAAAATTTCGACACTGTCTTTTCGGTAACTTAAATCTGTCCCGTATTTAAAGAATGGAAGTGTATATCCGTACAACATGTTGTATGGATATGGACAGTGCATATCCGTACAACATGTTCACCAAAAAGCGCGACTGGTGAAGGTTTGCTGAAACAAAACTTGGTATGGTGTTCACGAATTTAAAGTGACAACACATGGAATAGTCAGATGGACCTGGGGGAGTGAGGATCAAGTCAGTTTGTATCAATGGCCGGTAGTCAGATTGACTAATCAAGCGAAAAGGGGTTGGGGTAGCCATTGGTGATCGACGTACACTCAAGTATATTATTAGCGCAGATCACGCAATCTTCGAGCAGAAGTCGGATTGTTTTGCTACTAAGCTGATTCATATTTTTAAAAACTATGCTAATTAGCAAGATCAGTAATATAATATTCCGGTGTGTGTTTTACGTCATCGAATTGTGTGCGTTGTACGGATATGCATTGTCCATATCCATACAACATGTTGTACGGATATACATTTCCTTTTTTAAATATCTTTCTCTTTTCTTTTCTTTCATTGTGTGCGTGTGTCATAGACGTTTCGGGGGCTGAAAGCTTGCCTGTTTTAAAATTAGTTGTGGGTTTAGGGCTCCTCAAATACACCCCCTCCCCCCCCCCCACACACACACACACCTGTTGTTTTTTTTTCAACTATCGACTTACATCTGGCCTCTCTGCGACTCACCGCCTCGAGGTCTGCTGTTGACTTTGCCATATCAGGAAAAATGGCCGATGCGGTCCACAGTTGGATTCACTCTGCATGCTGCGAATCAAAGGGGGGTGCGCAGTCTAGAACTATAGTAGCATGTTTCTGGCATTTCCTCTCTGTGTTTAGTAAAAACGTTCCGGTGTCGTCTATCCTAGTTTGGCTACACTTTCCAGTAAAGCATTGATTTATCGCCGTGTATAAACCAGTGTCAGTCAAGATTCTGTTATTTCTTATATGATAACTTTACCCAGGCCCGTTGTAGATGTTCATCAACAGAAATGATCGCTCATCCTGTGTCTGTTCAGTCGTCAAGTTGCACAGATTTGTTGTTGTAAGTCATGGATGTTGGCTGAGACAAAGCAAGATACATTTGGGGACGTCAGGTGTGACGGGCCCTCTAAAGTTCCGAGTTTGTTAGTTTGGTTAGTTTTGACTCGTCTCATGGCTCAGTCTCACTCGCCGACCCCCTTCAATATCCCCTCAAGGTAATTTGGGATCCCACTTTGTCCAATTCTAAGTCTGTCCGTTGTTTTATTTACACATGACTATCTCTTTCTCTCTCTCTCTCTCTCTCTCTATCTCTCTCTCTCTCTCTCTCTCTCTCTCTCTCTCTCTCTCCCCTCTCTCTCCATTTTTCTTTCTTTCTCTCCCTTACACACCCCTCACTTTTCTCTCTCCATTTGTCTGTCTCTCGCTCATTCTTTCTCTCTTCTTTTCTTCCTTTCTCTACACACGTTCACTCTTTCTTCCCCTCGTGTCTCCCCCTCTCTCATTCACTTTATTCCCATACTCCACCCTGACCTTCATCGGCATTGACTATTTCCCGCCACATTTCGACACACACCCCCCCCCCCGCCCCCACCCCCACTAATCTTGCTGTCAACTGTTAACGACCCACCTTCCCCTCCCCCTCCCCCCCCCCTCCCCCACCCATTCTGACCACGCCACTTCCGTCACGCACCCGACTCACGCGCTATAACACCACCAGAGGTCCAGGCAAACGGAAGTGATCAGTTTTGTCTCCAGTTAGTGCAAAAGTGAAAACAAAATTCCCCCTTGATCTTGCTAATTTTTGCTCACGCTGCACGCGATTTCGTAGTACATTCAATTAATACAAAGCTACTCACTTAGAGATGTTAGATGGATGACATGGCTTAGTTTGATCAAATGGGAAACAGTGAAAGAGTGTTCGTTAGGGACAAGGCCGACACAAGCTGGTCTTCTGAAGTCAAAGGGACCAGGTGTGTTTATTTGAGTGTGTGTGTGTGTGTGTGAGTCCCTGAACACAGGGCGAAATTATTGTCACAGCTTAACTGTAGCGATGTTGTGTTCGAGAGCCAGATTACGATAAAATCAACAATTAATTTCTCTTTCATGAATGCAGCAGAGATTTTTGTTGGGTTTGAATGTATGTGGTTCACTCTGGCCATCCAGGAAATTGCCTACCCCCCCCCCCCCCAAAATGAAACCAAAAAAGTTGTATTTTGTAAGGTTTTCAAGCCTTGTTTGGGCTGTGGCAGTTCTCACTAACCCAAAATTTGTATTTGTATTTGTATACTTCTGTAATCCCATTTGGGAAATTTGCCTTTGTGCCATTGCAGCCCAGTTATAACTGGAGCAGGCACGTCGTCGCCACAGTGCAGCGCCGGCCGGCGGGTTTGTTTGTTTGTTTTGGGGGGGGGGGGAGGAGGGGGAGGGACTGGTAGAGATGAAATTTTTATTCAATTTTGCCCGGACCGCCGCCTGTACGGCCTGCTCATTTCGATTCCCAGCTGCCAAGGTATCTTTAACGTGCGCAACGTGTATACGGGCCCTCCGAATTTTTTCGTCCTTATCCGAGAAGACTAGGTACTCGATCCTACCCCCAAATAGGATCAGGGACACGAAAATATGAGAAAAATCCCAAACTTCCAACATGCCTGCACCGGCCAGGTTTTGAACCCGGGACCCTTGGCATGAGAGGCGAGCACCTTGCCTCTAGACCACCTTGTCCCCAACTTGTGTTGTCTTTATTTTTAATCAGAACTGAATTATGCAGTTTTTAGAATTTAGTTTACGGCATTTTTTATTTATTATTATTATATTATTTTTTTTGGAAGATCCAACCAACAACAAAACAAGTTGACCACGGTTTAAATTTGTACAATGCCATAATTGGTTTGTTTCACTTCTTCTTCTAGGTGTGATCCATCCACTACAGGCTGTAGCTCCCCGCAGACTTCTACCCTGTGGTTCTGTCATCTGTCTGTCTCTCTGCCATATTGTGCCCTCATGCTTTTTGATGTCATCCTGCCATCTTCTTGCAGATCTTCCTCTGGAGCTCATGCCAGTTCTTGGCTGCCAACCAGTGGCGGCCTACACCTTTCTCTCCCTCTAGCCTCTTCATATCTAGACGCTCGCCCTGCCAATTTCTATAACCTATTTGAGTACATGCTTTAATATGTCTGTCTTCTTTCTTATTTCACAGCGTGGCACTTCATCTTGTAGTTTTATGTTCAGCATCTTCCTTTCCATGGCTCTTTGTGCTGTTTCGACTTTACCGGTTAGTTCTTCTGTAAGGGACCAGGTTTGGCATTCAAATGTCATTACTGGGAGAATTCATTGGTCAAATACTTTCTTTTTCGAGACTATGGGTGATTTCCGATCTTGAAAAATTTCTCTGTATTTCCCGTAACAGTACAGGGCATTTCGTTTTCTTATAGTTATTTCCTCATTCATCCTGGTTCTTGAAAGTTGTAGAATGTCCGAGATATCACGTGTTCTTTATGTTACTTTTTCTACGGTTTCATTCTCGATCTTTATGGATTTTTCAGTACCAGAACTGGCCATGTATTTGGTTTTAAAGTTGTGAATTTCCAGTCCTATTTTCTTGCTTTCCGTCTTTTATTTGTTACGATGTTCTTCCATTTCTTCTACTCTTTCCGTACTAAGGAAAACATCCTCTAGTAGGTGCAAATCTCTGAGGTATTCACCACTGATGCCGCCATAGTTTAGCTCTGCCGTCTTAAAAACGCCCTCCATTGCAGAAGTAAATAGTTTAGCCTATACTGGATCCCCCTGTCTCACTCCTCCTTGAATTTCAAAGCGTTTGACACATGACTGTCTAGATGGATTCTCACTGTGGCGTTTTCGTATATACCTTCAACTTCAAGTAATTTTTGGTATGCTCCGCTATATTCCTCAAAGCTTGAGATGTCGCGGAGTGCTCGACAGAATTAAATGGCTCTTCATAGTCGAATAATGCCAGGCAGAGTAGCAAATTATGTCCATTTGATCGTTTAATAAATTGATACAGACTGCAGAGCGTGTAAATGATGTGTGGTTGAAAACCCCTCTCTAAATTCTCTCGCCAGCCTGTCCTCTTGGTTAATTTTCATCAAGTCTTAGTGACCTTTCCAATCTGTTCTGGAGTAGCCGAGTGAATATTTTGTAGGTATGGGACAAGACGCTGACTGGTCTGAGCTGAATTTTAGTACTGGTGGGTGGCCTTTTGTAAACAGTATAGTGATCTTCCTGCCAGCTCTGTGGTGTTTCTAGACTCGTGGGGATTTCATTAAATGTCCGTGTTAGGAATTTGATGACCTCGGAGTCCCCCAATCATAGAAAATCACTGTCACTCTGTCATTACCTGGTGCTTTCCCCTTCTTTTTCATGATTTGCAGATACTACATTTTTCAGCCTTCGTGAATGAGTTTCAACCTCTGCGCGTTTTTATGCTGCAACCTTCGTGTATAGGACATGTTGCAGTGAACAACATCAACTTGAGCAGAAAGTATGTGGGATTCTTACTTCTTTTCGGCTGTCTTCTTGCCCATCTTTTTAAACCGTCCATTGGGTGACATGCAGGAGACAAGAGAACTCACAAAACGTTTCACTTACGTCACCCAAAACTGCTGCCCGCCCCCTTCCACAGCGGCTGGGCATGCGCACGTGCAAAGATTGGTTGTAACCCAAAAAGAAGAACAGAAACTCGTGGAAGAAGGAACCATGATGGCCTCCTGGGAATTTAGACGAAAGACGAGATTAAATTCAAAATTTAGTAAGGTCATAAGTTCTGTGATGTCAAGATAAACCGCTCAATTGCAACCCGACAGAATTGCTTTTTGCTTGTTGTTGTTGTTCACATCTATGAAAGTGTGGCATTATTTGACCACAAATTTGTCGGAAATCAGCAGAGTGAAGTAACTGATTCAGTATAACATAAATTATAATAGTTTTTAGGCTTTTTTTTCTCATCAATTAATCATTTACGACAGAAGTTTCAAGGCCACCACAGGAAGTGAAAGTTCCTCACTCCCCCTTAAATAGCTTTTATCACAATTTTGGCATCATCGTGGCACCAGCCGGTGTGGTCTTAGCAAAATCTACAGTAAACTCCGACTGTCGCCAGCGGCAGTCCTTAAAGCTTGAAATACGAGCAAATAAACACAATACATGCGCAACTGTTTATCAAACAAAATAAAAGGTGAAAAAAATGCCTCTTTTTTGGAAGAGTTAGGGAAGTTGGGGGTTAGCACGATTATCTTCCCCTGTTTACCTGCCCTTTAGTCAGTCCGTTAGTCACGTGACCAACTCATCTGAAGTGATTCGGAATTCAGGATAGAAGGAAAGACAGAAAGAACATTTGAACATAAACAATTCAATCTACGATATGGAGGAGTCGCTTGTAGGCAGAGTAGCACAGACAAGTTAGCACACAGACTTTCTTCTCTTCTTTTTTTTTTAATTTATCCTTCAAGTGCCAGGACTTAGAATAGCCGACTGGCAAAACTAATGGTCATCAAATTCTGGAATTTATAAAACTGATTTTAAGTAATTAATTAATGAAAAGCTTTGAATATTTATTCTGAAAATAAATTATGTGATGGCACATTGCAAAGTATTCCAAGATATTGACCTACTGATAAAGCACATCAGGTGGTGTGTCCTAAATTTTAATATGAACTACCGTGCACTTAGGTCAAACAGATTGGGTGTCATGAGCCGATGTATGTTTTTACTGTGTCCCACTACTCTTATTTGATTATTGCTGTTATTCTCGACCTTCCCGACATTTTCCAAATGCCCTACCCCACAATGGATAACACTGGTTTCCCAGAAGAGCTATAAAATTCTCAGTAAGGCAAGAGAACCATCCATTCCCTGCGTGTCAGTCGTCAAGTGGCGTTAATGTGGCAGACACAGGTTGGCTGTAGTGTGGCACCACGCGCTCTGCTCGCCAGATAAACAAAAACAAGTTTAGGTTGGTGTCTTACAGCCGGTATCTAAGTCAGTTCTGAGAGATCTCCATTGGCTTGTTTCTGTGCGTTGTTGTTGTTTTTCTAAGTATTCCCCAGCAAGCATCCCTTACGTCAGTCCGACGTAGATTTGTAAAGGATTTCCGTGGAGTTTGAAAGGGTTACCGTAAGGGAGGGGAGGGTGGGGGGTGAATTTCCCGCTCCTCGGCCACGCAATGTCGTAACCAACAGACCGACTCTGAACGATGTCGTTCCTATGAGTAAACTATGTGTCGTAGTTCCATAAGATCGCTGGCTGGGTTGATTTCAGACATTGGGGGGGGGGGGCAGGAGGAGGAGGGGGGGGGGCTTTAATTGTGAGCCAAGCCGGCAGACTGAAGGGTAACTGAAGCCACAGACGTTGTCTAATGCTTGAACTCTGCACTCACCTCGCGGCCACAGGCAGTTCTCTGAGCATACAAAATGCAGGGTTCAAGATTACGTTACAGAACACTCACTGTCAGCTAGCCCCCACCCCCCCCCCTTTTGTGTGTGTGTTTTCTCTCCTCCCGCCCCCCCCCCTCCACTCATCTCCTGTCACTACCCTCAGAGATATTTTTTGGGAGGAGCAGAAGTGGTGAGGCGAAACCTCAGACATCCACGTCAGTGAGTAGGAGAAATGGTGGGTGAGGGAAGGGGGTGTGGCTGGATGACGGATACAGAGATTGGACGCTCAGGATCATTAAAACACGTTAACCTTTTGATGGCGGGAATCTGGCCTGACAAGACAAATGACTTGTGTCGTTCTGGGCCAGTTTAAATGAGTCCATTTCTCCATCAGCCTGTCTTCTCTTTTCTCTCGCTCTCTTTTTCTTCGTCGCAGTGTCGAGATCCAGGCATAATTATGTCTGTGTATGTTTCCATAATCTATCTATCTGTCTGTCTGTCTGTCTGTCTGTCTGTCTGTCTGTCTGTCTGTCTGTCTGTCTGTCTGTCTGTCTGTCTGTCTGTCTGTCTGTCTGTCTGTCTGTCTGTCTGTCTGTCTGTCTGTCTGTCTGTCTGTCTGTGACTTAACAGACCCCACATGAATTTTGCGTTTCCATTTAATTCAAATTTAATTTTAGAATCTCTAAACTTTTCACTCCTTTTGTCTGTATAATTTTGTATCTAATACAAGCAGGTAAGATTTTAATTTCCTCTGGTGTACAATCAGAACTCACACAAATTTCACTCACGAAACTATTGAGTGTCAATTTATCGCTTCGAACATTCTACCACTTGGACTCTCTCTCTCTCTCTCTCTCTCTCTCTCTCTCTCTCTCTCTCTCTCTCTCTCTCTCTCTCTCTCTCTCTCACACACACACACACACACACACACACACACACGCGCGTACACACATACATACACATTAACGTGTCCTAGTTTAGAGACGCACTGGATCTAGACATGTTTCGCATCTGTTTTGTCTCCGTGCGCAAGATCTCTCTTTCCGCTCGCCGCCTCAAAACAGCTTTGACGTGCCCGCACTAGTGAGACAAACTTTCTGAACCTGGCCAATGTGCGCGAGCTCCGGTCCAGCCCCGTAGTCCACACTTCAGGTTCAAACTGAGACCAACCAGCCTGGATTCAGTGAGCCACTTGCCTAAATGAAAAAGCAAAAACAGCCACACGTCACCAATAGACATTTCATCCATCATCAGCGACGACTACCAAAAAGTACTACCACATTGTCCCCGCCCCGGTCAGCGCATGAGTCAAACGCCGCTATTGATAGGGTAATTGGTGGCAGGCGAGTTCGATCATGTTACAAGACATTGGGGAACGAGTTGGCGGGGGTGAAGCCGGAAGGGGGGGGGAGGGTGGGGTCAGCAATATCGACGTCTACAGCATGAAAGGCTGAGATAATGACACCCAACTCCACGGGCGCCAGGCGTGTCCCGTTCCACACCGGCCAAGAAAAATGAGAAGAAATACCCCAGGGTTGCCCGGAACTGTACCCGTCTACACCCGGGATGGCATGAAATCTTGTCATGTGACCTGCCTCATTACGTAGGTGTCAACTTTCCCTTCAGTTTCAACTAGTGGTGGTGAGCTAATTGTTCTAGTTACAGTACTCACAGTTGATCATACACTGGTTGAAACAAAGCTGACAACGACAAGCCGGTGGGATCTGTGGGTGGGAGTTTGAGAGCTCTGAACCAGTGAGGTTTTGAAGGCTGGGCGGTCTCTTCCGAGCAGAAAAATCAGCAGTGCATGTATTCCACACCAGCACAATCGAGACCAGAGATTCTCAAGCTACAGCCACGCGACAGAGAAAGCCAGCTGGTCAGAGGTTGATGGAAGTAATATCATTGTCAATTTAAATGTATTGATTAATAATGTAATAATAATAATGTATAGCATTTATATAGCGCATATCCATTTAAAATGCTCTATGCGCTTTACAGAAACAACATGTCAACCACAGAGCAGAATGGAGCTGCCTGCGAAGCGCTCAACACACTGCACTGCTTCTTTCTCTCTCCCTGTCTCGCTCACTCTCTCTCTCTCTATCTCAGAGCAAATTGTAACGCAGCCTGTTAGGCGCAGTTCACAACTCACAACAGTTCACAACTCACATCAGTTCACACAACACACAACTCACATCAGTTCACACAACACACAACTCAAATAATATTTGAATATTTATTAATAACAAATATATTTAATAATGAATAATAAATTCTGGCGGGGGGGGGGGGATGATATGGATAAATTTTAATCTATTAATTTCAATTTTCAATTTTGCCCGGGCAGCGGCCTTTCAACCTGCTCTTTACGATTTCCAACTGCCAAGGTATCTTTAACGTGCGCAACGTGCACACGGGCCCTCCGAATTTTTTCGTCCTTATCCGAGAAGACTAGGTACTCGATCCTACCCCCCAATAGGACCAGGGACTTGAAAATATGAGAAAAATCCAATTTCCAACATGCCTGCACTGCCCGGGTTTAGAACCCGGGACCCTTGGCATGAGAAGCGAGCACCTTGCCTCTAGACCACCTTGTCCCCAAATCATAATAGTTCATACCTACTAAACCGCCGGTCATCTGTTGGTCAAGACGATGAAGTGATGTCTAAAACATCTACGATTTAACAATTTAAAAAAAATAATAAAACAATGGGGCGTGTCAGACAAGACTCCTCCAGTCTATGTAGCAAAACATCAATCAACACATGATTGCCCGCCAAAACCTACTGCGAGGGCACAGAACTAAATAGAAACAGGGAAAACGTTGCCAAACTGGATAAAACGTCAAACAAAACCTACAACCCCATCCATACCAAAGTCTGGCCCTCTGCGTTATTCTTTCCACTGTTTGACATAGTGGAGTTGTTTGTTTGTTTGTTTGTTTTTTTCTATTTTGATATAAAAACAGTTAGAAACTTCCTAGAAACACGACAGAGACTCAAGTTTTGGTATTGAGTTGACGAGAAATTGTACCTTGTCCTGGCTACAATGGTTTCAAGATTGGAGTTCATCGCGATGACAATACTTCACACCGTGGGGCAAGTATAACACACACACACACACACACACACACAAATCTAGATAGGTCTGTTAGGTTCCTCCAGATTAGACAGCGGTTAGAATGTTCTGGAAATGAGTAAATTGATCCGACTTAACGGGCTGGCATTGGAAGATAAAGTAAATCCAAAATGGCGTTAGTCCTGAACGACTTGGAGTCTTGGGTTTGAGTAAGAACGGTTTGCCTTCGGCCAGTAGCCCAGCCATTCCGGCCGATCGTTCAGTCACTGCCTGCATCATGCCAGACGGAGGAGACTTGAGGGAAAGCATTCAGACCTGTCCTGTTGTCCATTGGAAGAACGGGTTTATGTCTCAGGAGCACCTGGATGAATGCACGGTTTGCTGATCGATGACGATGGAGCATCGGGAAAAGTCAGAGAACAAAACACAAAACGGCAGTATAAGCTTCTCCCTGGATCACTTCTCCGCAATACAATGTTACAATGGTTCATCATTGGGAGGTTTTGTAAGTTTGAGCGTCCACAGAACAAAAAACCATTCAGTCCAGTAAGAGCTCGCCTTTGGGGATTGTCTCGATTCTCACAGAGTAGCGTCAGAATAGTTTAATCTTAATGCACTAGTGAACGACTCTAAAATTCACCTCAGCTGAAGTCTTGAGGAGTTTCCTGAACCCCAGACTTTTGATGAAAAATTAATCAAACGTTTTTTGTTGTTGATGTATCAGATTGTCACTATCTGCCCTGAGTGGGAAAGTGGAGGTGGTGGTTGGGGGGGGGGGGGGGGGGCAGGACAAAGAACTGTCCAGAACATGAATGTTAAATTCTTACTGGTGATTCATCGAAATGACTTCAAACACGTATCATTGTCTGGTGTATTTCTAAAAAAAGTGACAAATTCCATCACATTTTTTCAAAGATCATTTTAAAAAATATATAAAAAATTGAAAAGCTTGATTGCCTGAGACACTTGTGGATGAGTCTAGGATTTCAATGCATGTAAATGACAAGATAATGTACTTTCATCATTGATAACAGAACTCTCGGTAAGAGTGAGAGTCAAGTTAGTTCTTTGCCATGGATTAAGGCATATGTTTTTCTGGAAGATCAAGGACAGCAATTTCATCTTGTTGGGTACCTAAAACTTGTCAATGACTGGACGACAGCACTTTACACGTAACGTTTTGTTGAATGACAAAATTGTTCGTATTTTTCCTTTTGGTGAGATGATGCGAATTTTAGTGTGAAATTTTGGGACATAAAGAAAAATGAATTGTTCTGATGTTTTGTTGATACTGGGAGACTGGAAGAAGCATGGTGATTGGAAAAATGATCTGGTCAGTTTCTAGACATCTGACAGCGTATACATGTCGCCTACTAGCCAGTCCATGGCAACTTCTGATAATTGGGAAAGAAAATGCAACAGCAACTTGGAGAAGGAGAGCAAGAAAATTGTAAGAGAATGACATCTGCATGCACTATGTTTGAAAGCCACGGGAGAGAGGACTTGAAACAAAGTCAAAATGAGAAAAAAAAAAAAAAGGCTGTGTGTTGCAAAACCTCCCTCTACCCATTTGTTCAGGACGATGAATTCCAACCGGAACTACAGATAACTTCCATTTCAATAAGTCAAACCAATCGATCCAATCCCTTCGATTGATTTTCTGATGTTGTGTCTTTCAAATATCAAATTCGGATACCATGACGTATAAACCCGAATCTCTTCTCTTCTCTTCACAATTAAGTTCTGTTTAAAAGTGTTCCCTTTTGATACGTAAGACGGACAAACTCAGCCACGTCTCTACTGAAGCACTCGCTGATTACGGCTGATTCTCTAGCTGAAAATCTTAACCTGCTTACAGATCAGAGACTGTGCTATTTTTGTACATTGATCAAATTGTGTAGGTTTGACTAGGTCTATAGGTGTCAGAAACACGGTCAGTTCTCTCCACCCACAGAAAATCATCCCATCTACTCCTCTCTTTTCTTTCTTTTTATCTGGGGTTTGAGGGAGGGGGAGGGGGAGGGGGGGGGGGAAATAGTGTTCTTTTCTTCTTTTCTCTTCTTATTCCTTCCTTTGCCCGCGCTTTCTCTCTACTCTCTCTCTCTCTCTCTCTCTCTCTCACTGACAGATTCTCCCTTCTGTAATTTTCACATTTCCCCAGCCTTCCCTCCCTTGAAAGTGAGTAAAAAAAAAACAGTTGTGAGGAAGCCTCAGGAAATAAGTTCTTTAATTGTCACTTTGTGACCTCCCTCCAGCCCCCCCCCCCCCAACCCCCAACATCTTGGTCCCCACCCACCTCACTGTGGGACTGTGGTTTCCTGCTGTTTGGATGTTTTGAGTCCCTGGTCCACTGGTCCATTTCACGAGAGTTGTCTCATTCAGACAGACAGCTTCCGGTTTGTTCTACACTGTCGTGTGAAGTTGGACCACCCAGCGCCGGCAATCATCGGAAACGCGTGTTGGGTTGATGTTTGATTCAAATGAAGACACAAAAGATGGTAGAAAACAAAGACAAGATACGAGAATGTTCGGCAATGTATCGAGTTGTTTCGCTGGTGAGGTTTCCATCGTTGCCTCTCTGGCTTGGCTGAACTCAAGTGCTGAACTAAGATTTACTCACGTGATAAGTCAACTTTTTCTTTTTGTTGACAGGCTGACAAGTTCCTGCTGGTGCAGAGCTGCCTGTTTAATTACATAATATTATTTGTTAAAATCTTATATAATAAAATAATTCCCCAAAATTTTAACAAGACCTCTCGCCGCTCACACAGCCCGGATTTGCCTGAAATTTCACCACACGTGTTTCCTTTTGAACTGCAGTAGGTTCTTTCTTAGATTTGGAGTCCTGAAAAGGCGGGGAAGTATTTTTTGAGTTTCCTTTGTGTCGCTAATGTCGCTCCCAGATCCTTCTTTTCCACGACCTCATGATGTCATCACTTCTTGCTATGTGTTCACTATTAAACACACTGACCCGTGCGCAAATCATTGCCATTTCCTGAGAATCTGATGAGAGAGTATAGATATATAATATAGAGAGGGTTCACTATTGGTCGATTTGCACTGCGAGACACGGGAGGCTCTGCGGAACCATTGTTATTGTTAGCATGGCGCTGAAAGTAGGTCACTGCGGTAAACAATACCCGTTTGTGCATTTCCACGGGGCGTAAGAGCTTACAAACGGTTTTAAATAGTTTCAATCAGCCCAAAAATATGAACCAACCACAGTGAACAGATATGCACCCTATCTCTGGTAAAGACGGTCTCTTTCAATTCTTGGTTAACGGAGCGACCTGGTTTCGCGATTTGGCGGAAGTGAACCCTCTCTATATATCTATACTCTCTGATCTGATGGAGTGCGTCAGGCATAAACGCGGAAATGGAGTGCAGAGTGGCGTTCCTAAAGAAGAAGAACAACCACAGACAACCCTGTAGGGGGGGGGGGGGTACCTCGGCTAGTGTGATCAGGAAAACAACAAAAAACTTAAAGATAATCAACGCGACATGCTATATTTTGAAGCACCATCTGCTTTCCACCGGCTTTCATGAGTTCAATTCTGTTTCCACGATGGCTGCAATGATCTATTGAATTCTGTTGGGAACTTACAGTTGTTGTTTTTGTTTGTTTGTTTTAATAATTACATAAATATAATAATGTCATGACAAGAAAGTTGAAGAATTAGCGAACCTCCAAACGCTGTGCACTTTCTACATGTGTTTGAATAGCCGTCATGATAGATGGTATTGCAGATAGAGTCAACAGTGAACAAATCTGGATGTTTTTTTCTTTCTTGCCAAGACAAAAATACATATTCCACCTGTCTTGGTGTATGCTGCTGTCTCGAACATCCCTTTCTCAATCTGACGAAGACTGGTATAGGATTTTCGTAACATTGGTAGGATTACCGTAATGGCAGATTCCCTACATCAAACCGACGTCAGAGCAATGTCGTAACCCACGGACCTTCGTAGGAATGGTGTCCTTACCATATGCAAACTTGGCGTAAATCCTACGTGTCGGATTTCCGTAGGGTTGCTGACTGACTTCTGTCTTCTCGCCCCCCCCCACCCCACACGACATCCCGGAACTTCCAACATCCAGATGTGTCTTGCTTTGTGCACCGTCCCCCTCACCCCCCCTACTCCCATCCCCACCCCACCCCAGCAGCTGCTACAACAACAGCAGCGGTCAACAGGATGTTACAGCCGTCCAAGATTCTGGAACAAACGTTAAGAAGCTGATGAAAGCCCATGGACCTTCAGAACTCTGTTGCATTTATTCTCTTTTCCCCTAGCCAAACATCTGTGCAGCAACATGGCCCTGTCAGTCCTTACAAACATAATATCTCACAGGTCACAGTTTCGGGGTGATTCAAGATGTAGCACAAACAAACAAACAAACAAAACATTATTATTTTCTGTCGTTTTGAGTTGGACAAAACTAGCTGGTGCCAGAAATGTTTTATCATTGCCATTGACAAAGTCCACTTTGTTGTTGTTGTTGTTGTGTTTGTTAAACTGCAGAGGAGTAGTTAGGCCTACATGTATACTTTTTGTTTTACAGTTCGCTGAAATACCAAAGCTAATGATGGACAGTCGTCAAAGAGTCACGTCTTCACCGGGAAAGTTTGAGTTGTGTTCCTGGGGTTTTCCCATGATCAATCGATCTGTGCATGCTACTCCTGCAAATGGTGTTGTTGTTTTGTTTTTTGTTTTTTATCACATCCTGTTGACAAAGAAATGTGGAGCTATTCCCCCACAAATTGGCCCCACAAGGAAATACCGGGACTCCGGAAATGGCGCAAAAACCGTCAGGTGAGATAACTCTAGGCGGTCTCCAGCTGTGACTTCGTAACTATTTCACTATAAATCCATTTCAGGTGCGTAAAACTGTCTCGTGTGGGATATCAAGTTATCCGTGAACTAGTTCACGCCAGGAGGTGATCAAGATTGGATGTGAACGGGAAACATTTACCTTCATTTGTCCCCTGTTTCTGTAGAGGGCATTCACTTGGGATCTCACAATCTTTTGGATTCTGACTGGAGCCATGGGGGAAGGGGGGGGGGGTATTATTTTCTTGTGCGCCAAATTTGAACAAAAATTCACATGTCAGCAAATAATTATTGGCTTGTGAAATCTTGTATGTTGTGAGACTTTTTAAAACTGTCTACTTGCAGGCTGGTCTGAAGGCAATACCTCTACCTCACCCTTTCTTTACCATTTTCTCCTACAAATGCCGAGCGCTAGAGCTCACGATTTCAAAGTTTTGACAATCACAAAGACCGAAACAAGCGAAGATAACTTAACTCATTCGCTACGGAAAGCCGAATATTCAGCTCGAGGGACCCGATTTTCCAACGCGAATATCTAAGCCAACTTCTTGGTGTGCTGAATCCCATCCTGGTTCATTGATTTTCCTTTACTTTAACGTCTAACATATTATTATGTCTTGTGTTTATACTGATAGAAAGAAAAAACATCATTGAACTAGGTCTACATTTCAAACTGGAGAGTGTTGAGAGTTCCTGTCCACACACACAAAAATTACAATAGAGAATGAGTTAATGGCATGTGTAGCTTTGCCACAGACATCCCCCCCCCCCCCTCGGCCGACAGTTGTACACATTATGTCATGCTCCTTCAGTCTCCAACTGGGTCAAGGATCTCACTAAGGTTTCATGTACTCACAGTAATCTATACTATTATATATTTGTGGACTTGAGATTTTTCGTTGCAAAAGGCTTCTGAACCACTCAACACTCAGACTTCAAATTTTATATGGTGTATCAGAATGGATGTAAGGGTGCACAGTTTTTAATAGAAGTCTCAAATCGGTGTAGTTTTTTTTATTGGAAATTTATTGTTTCGCCATCATTTAGATCTACTTCGAGTCATGGTTCGCCATTGTAAGGTTTCGTTATGACTTCCTGCGATGTGTTCACTATCAAACACACTAACCCGTGCGCAAATCATGCTGTTGCGCGGGATGCGCAGGGTGTCAACTCACAAAGGCAGAGCAGTAAGAATTAATTAAAAACAAACAAACAAAAATAAAATAAACAAATAGGAACAGGCCAAATGAAGCAGGTCCATAATAAGGATCCAGAACTGAAACTAATATTCAAACCGATTCATCCCGGGGACCTCATCCAGTGTTCTATACTCAGTAAAAACACAATATTATGTTACAGTCATTGACAGCCAATTCACACACGTGCATGGTGCAATGCACAGAGAAAAAACCTATGAACCACGCACTACGTTTTGTGATTCACCAACAGAGAGTAAAGGCTGGTCTGTGCCGGCTGTCCGCACTGGCAAATTACCGGAATGTTTCATGAATTGTTGCCAATTTGCATTGTTGTCATGTTTAACAGATATTTGCCAATGAAAACGACCCAGTGTCTTTACAGGTTGAACTTATATGTCCTTGCCATGATAAGACAAGATATCCAATGGAAAATCTACAGAATGAAATGTAAAATAATTGTGTGCTGTACTTCCTTTCCTTCTTTATTATTAAATCTAAAATCAAAATCACTTTCACATTTACCGGATAGAAAAGAGGGAACAATACCATGTGTGTAAGAATTTCTGGTTTAAATTCTCAGTATTTCTTGTGAATTTCCTGTTTTCTACAGCCTCCTGGCCTCACCACAGTACGACTTGGAAAGCCACTTGTATAAGTGCTGGATCTATTCTCGCTGACACCAACCAGAACTGATCACCACCCAATGACGCCATTTTCAACATCTCCAGAACCAGTACTAGGAATGGAAAAAATCTGTGAGTCCGGTGACTGTCCACTGTTATTGATGGCCTGGGAATTCCCGTTAAATGAGTGCAGCCCGATCAGAAACCTGATAACAAATTCTCTGGAGACGACTGTGCGGATTTTCTGAAAGATGAAGAGCTTGGGTTCACCAGATTCGTGTTGGAAAACACGCCCGGGTCACTTTGGGACGTTGGGGGTAAGAAATCGTCTAAATGAAACCAAACAGATGAGAAATAAAACAACAACAACAGAAAACCCGAAGTATTTATTGTCACCTCCAAACACGTGTGGGCTTAAAGAAAAATGCCATCAAAGACAGTAACTGTCTGTTGAGATTGAGGAAACGTACTTTTGACGCAGTAGAATGTCCGTGTTACATCTTCATCTGCAGGCAATTTGGTTCCTCCCGCCACCCCACCCCCATTCACGCTCTTTGTACTCTTGGCTTATCCTCCTCACGTCTCCCCCCCGTACCACCTACAACAACTCGCATAGTGAGTGTCCGCGATAGGGTTTGATGTCCTAGAACTTTTAATAGCAAATAGAAAGTCCTTTCATTAGAATTTTTTTTTTCCCATAATCCAACAGCTGAACTTGCTAAAATAAGACAATAAAATCAAACCAGACTTTTATTACCATAATTCAAGAGCGTTTTTAGGCAATATCTCACCCCCCACCCCCTCCTCATACCAGGATTCAAAAGTGTAGGTAGACAATGATTTCACCCCCCACCCCCTCCTCATACCAGGATTCAAAAGTGTATGTAGACAATGATTTCACCCTCGCCCCCCCCCCATCTCCTCATGTGGGGTTTGTCATACAATGACAGCAACCCCCCTTCCCCCAAACGCAGTACCGTATATAAGGCACCAAGGAGCAAGCAATCTCAAATTGCCATATTTCCCATGACACAAACAGCCACACAACTACAGTGACCTGAAGGAGAAAACAAGGACAAAATTCAAAGTGATAATGATTTTTTTTTTATTCAACAAATATCACAATAACCGGGGGGAGGGGGTGCAGGGGGGGTTAGACAGTTCTGACATCACCGACATGACAGTTCATCAAAACAAAACAAATTTAAAGCTTGTACGAAATAAAACAATTATACAGATATGTCAACTAGCAAACAAACATAATCTATACAAAATAAAATATCTACAGCTACCAGAACACATGAAAACCCATAGGAGAAAAACCAACCATGGACACTGAAATATGAAACTTGAGAACATACACATACGGTCATGTACATGTTTGAAGTTTGAAAGTCCAGAACTTGCCTCTTGTCACTGAAATGGTGATTTTCAATATTTTCTGATTGCAACCATTTTTTTTCATGCTTCGGAATGACAGAGACGAGGCTGCCAAGCCAAACTTGTACACAGAGAGGGATAAAGGTGAAAATCATTTTTTGTGACAATGGCTGGTTGTTCCTATGTGGTTTTCGGATGAAAAATGCCGGGTAATGAACATACATCTGTCATCTAGACTGATTTCCTGACCACCTGGGCTGAATTCCCACTGCTGGAATCTGCTTACAGTTACACCATCTAACAGTGGCAAAAGATTCATGTTACAGGATACAGGTGAAAGCCCAGGACCAACTGATTCAGTGATTGAAGACTTGAACACTCAAGTTCTCACCATGGGAGGATGATAAAAAAAGTTACTACATGTATGACAAAACTACTTATCAAACCTTGTTAAGGCCAGGTATATTTCATGAGTGAACAATTCATCTTATCTACAATCTGTGTGTATCAGATGTGCTCTGTTATCAAATAAGAATACTGTGTTAACTGACACTCAGATAAGTACATGCTCAATGTTTTGACCCACATTACTCTAAGAAGAGCTGGGCTCCTCATGAAATGGAGTTGGATGTTTACAATGTAAAATTTATTCAACATGGATTGAAGTTACCACGGTCTTACAAAACTGAATCAAGTGTCACCTCACAAATGACTGTAAATGTCATATACCATCGAGCACCCAAAAGTAAATTCAAATCTGATGACTTTGCTGTCAGACCACTTCAGATCTTCAGGATAAATAACAAGTTGTATGTATAGACACCTTAACACCTTCCAGTTAACAGCACCCAAGTGACATATGGATTGTGCATTGTCTCTCACCTTCCAGCTGTGCAAGTCAATTCATCAAACAACCCATGTATGGCAAAACTTACATAAGAAATAAACAAGACCAAAAAATAATGTGGTCATACTAAAGAAAATTGCAGTATGTCTGAGGTATCAGAGTCAAGTACAAAATGTTGGATTTTAAAAAAAATTTTAAATACAGGACAATAATTACAATCACTTCAGACAATTCATACCACATAACTCCTAGTCCTACCCTGCCTTATATTCAGATAAGTATTGTCTTACTCATCACATTCAACATTACCAAGCTGTACTCAAATTTCAGCACTAGGAATTTCTATATTCTGAATGTTGTAAGAAGTAGACTAGGGAAAGAACAAGCTACTGGAACACTGTACAAATGAATGGTTATGTTGGCAGTTGATTCTCCCCTGACACTCTGGTAGTGGTGCAATCTCAACGTTCTCATAAACATTTTATACTATATAATGATGAGCCTTTTCTACATATAATGAACATCATTCATGTTACGGAGCCTGGTGTGGACAAAAACAGGGACGTAAGTCAAAATTTCTGAGTTTACACTGAGATTCTAAACTATCATCATTGCTCATCAGATAATCTCATGTTTTGTCATGGATGGCCAAATCAGAGACAAAAATCTGGGGTTTGAATCGAGTCAGGTCAAATAATTCCAGTCTCTGATCTGACGGTGACAAAGGAAAAAAACAATACTTTGGTTCAAGAATAATAATAATTTTTTTTTTTGTGCATTCCCTACAACATTTGAAAGTACACAGCAATTTATGCAGTTCCTTTGGGGTCAGTCAAAGTTCATTCCCAATGACCAATGACTTTTGTGCTATCTAGTTTCTGAAAGTTGGTCAGGCCTTGAAGGCAATAAATAAACTCTTGTTGGTTATGACAACAAATTTATCCCCTGTCCTTGCAAATAAACTACAAGACACAAGTACAAAGAAAACAAAAACATCATGAGAAAAATGAGAAGCACAAAGTTGTGGGGAAAAAAAATGTAGAAAACTGAAACTCTAAAGATGAACTGATCAAACATGTGAATGGTTAATGTACAAGTTCGTTATGATCATGGTTAAGTACTAAATTGATGAAATATCTAAACCAGCTGTTACAGTTTGAACATTTTTGTGTACCAAGTTGTTCACAAATTAAAATGTCAATTTGTCTACAATTTATGGGTGTCATTACTCTCTGGGCGACTTCACTTCCTGGGTTTTCACAGACTCAATTTGACAAGAGGACATACTAATGTGCCAGTTTGAGATTGTTCTTAAAAACTATTCTAGTAAATTTGTAAAAACCTGGTTTGCACATTTGCAAGACTGGCCATAAATCTAACATCAGAAGTTCATGCTGAAACATTATATTGACAAGATAAGTTACAGTACAAGATACATGCACACTTTTTCTTTGTTTAAAACTGCATTAGTCAAACTAGCACCCGCCACATACACCTGTGAACTATCTACTATAATATAAATCACCATACATATGAAAATAAGAAATCTTGGCTTAATTGCCAAACAGGATACAGATTTAGGGCAATCAGTTCGAGATAAAGATTTAACAGTTACCACACACACCTCTTTCTCAGTGTCACCAGTTGACTTAAATCTATCTTTCAATCTTGAAAATATCCAAACAACAAAATTATTATCTAAAGTAGCAACTCATTATCATTCAACAAGCTTTCCTGACAACACCTCTAATATGTTCTCATCTGCCATCTGACCTACATTCTGTTCAAGTTTAGAATAAAATGTCACATTTCCCATGACCTACAGCAGTTAGACTAAAGCCAAATCTACAGCCAACCAGACATTTTTCTCCTATCCAGCCAGGTCAGCCATCCACAACTAGAGAAAATGTAGTAAAATTCCCAGTGATTTCAAGAGCAATGATGCAAACCTTACAGACTCAAATTTGCTTGACTGTTTTCCAACACTTTCCAGTTTCATTGTTGTAAATGACAATATTATAAACAAATAATCACTCCCTGCCAACTGAACTTGAGCAAATAAGAGATGAAAAGTGAGATACTTCCATTTGGATAATTTGTGCGATAATTAAACTATCATATGAGAGATTTCAGTGCAAACTCTGACCAGTCAAGATTTTCATTTTTCTTCACATTTGTCACTCGAGTAATTTGTGTAATTTGGGAAACAATGTCATTTTGAACTTTCAGGATGGTGTTAGAAAGTCTGACAACCTGACTGACGTATTTGCTGTATAGTCATGTGATTGTGATCTGGACATCAGTCTGGACACTTTACTGACTGATTCATTGCTCTGAATCCTTTCACATGAAGACAACATGTCCACATCTTTGATATCTTCTATTTATACTCTAGGCAGGTCCACACGTTATCACTCTCAATTATTTCTCTTCTATACCAGCCAATCTTTAACTAATCAGGACAAGACATCAGTAATTCAGCGAGAAAGAAAACACCCAGCACACTGGATGAACGGTTAAACATCTGTTGCCCGTATTTCACGAAAACATAACCCGTTTCTTTGTGGGAGATTCTTTTCATAAAGTACAGCTTTATCACCTAAACTTAAAACGTCTCGCTCATTATAAAAGCCACAGCAACTGAAAATACAAAGTTTGATGAACTACAAGTCTTCCAAACAGAATCACTCTATTGACTACATTCACTAATTACACACTGGTTACAAAAGAAGCTGAGTAGTCACTAAAAGCTACTGGTACAAATAGCAACACAAAACAAGCCGGTGTAGGCTTTATAAGCCTGGTGGGGACAAGGTGGTCTAGAGGCAAGGTGCTCGCCTCTCATGCCAAGGGTCCCGGGTTCTAAACCCGGGCAGTGCAGGCATGTTGGAAATTGGATTTTTCTCATATTTTCAAGTCCCTGGTCCTATTGGGGGGTAGGATCGAGTAGTTCTTGGAAATTGGATTTTTCTCATATTTTCAAGTCCCTGGTCCTATTGGGGGGTAGGATCGAGTACCTAGCCTTCTCGGATAACGACGAAAAAATTCGGAGGGCCCGTGTGCACGTTGCGCACGTTAAAGATACCTTGGCAGTTGGAAATCGTAAAGAGCAGGCCGAAAGGCCGCTGCCCGGGCAAAATTGAAATTAATAGATTAAAATTTATCCATATTATCTCCCCCCCCCCCCCCCCCCCCCCCGCCGCCAGAACAAGAAATAATAAAACCAGTAAAGTGAGGTGTAAATGCCAAGGGCAGCGAACCTCCTAAAATAAAGACCTCAAATAATTGATAAGCCTGGTTTATGGTCACAATTATTTCCACCTCCCCCATCCACTTAGTAGCCATGCTCTCTCTCTCTCATTTCACTGACAGATAATCATATACGGTACACCACAAACAGCAGAAATGGGAACTACGATCACCAGAATATACAATTCTCCTACACTTATCAACTATGGGTCAGCGCAAAACAAACTATTTCATTACAAAATCAGAGCAATGTTGGAGCTGAAATGTGAAATCTGATAAACATGTATCAGGAACTCAACTGACACAAGCCTGTGTTTACCAAATGCTGTCTTGTACAAGTCAAGTCCCCTATACAAGAAATATAAACTGACACATTTTCAATTGGATCCATCGTTGATAAACTGCTGTGCAACTGAAATGTCCACACCAAGGGCTGTGGCACACTGAGTCAAGCCTATTTTGTCTCATTTTCAGTGTAAGCTGTGGACTATGAAATTGGCAGGGACTTGGAGAACAGATGAGAATTGGACAAGCCTGTCTCACTCATTGACTCAAAGGAAAAGAGTTAAAATCAATGCAAACCAGACTTTACTCTCACTGCCCTCCATGATTACTCTCATTTTTCTGACAACTGAGAAGTAATAAGTTGAACATCTAGAGTTAGAAAGACACAAGTTTCCATTTCTGTGTGCACCAAGAATCAATGATGACATTCACACTGATAAATTTCTCACGACTCAAACTGATTCGAGTCACAGAGACTTTCACTGACCAAGCATCACTCTCATTATATTTCTGTAAGTCAAATGTCAGGAAAATCTCTAGCAGCTCAATTTCTCCAACTACTTCTCCCCACTTCTCAGTTATCAAACAGATGAAGCGAGTTTTTTTTCAGTTAAAATTTTGAAAACACAGTGTTTACTATGTCTTAACCAGACGTCAATTGAAATGATTCAGATCTGGGTGAAAAATTTGAAACAGAGAGCAATACTTATTGGGCTAGCAGGTTTTGTAGTGATTTCAACTGTGACAAAAATAGCGCTGCATCGCCTGGACCTTTCGAGGTTGAGTTTGAGTTTAACAGGGTATCGGCACGATAATGGCCACTTTGCACCCCTCATGTTTTTTTCTTATCTCTCTTTGGGCTCCTTTCAGACCTCAGTTGCCTATAGATAAGATCAGATAAAAGTGAAGTTAAAAATCTAACGGGAAAAGGCCCGTATTAAAAGTCTAACAGGAAAAAGCCCATGCTGTAATGTATGTCTATGAATTTTGTAAATATGATAAAAGTCTGTTAAATAAACTTGTAGACTTCAACCTCTTTCTAGCCGTATTGTTATTGAGTTTTGAATTTTTGAGTGAACAACTCCTTTTCATATCCTGGTTTCTCAAAACAGGGTGGCATTCTAGAGAATATTACTACTATTCTACAGGCAGGTCAAGCGTTAAAGAGTAGTCACCTGGTAATGATAGTTTAACTCTGTCATGATTATGTTCCTTTGTCAGCTCATTCATTCACTCACAAAATGATAATATGAGGCAACTTTTACTGACCTCTGTAGAAGAAATTTGACATACAAAATCATACAGTAAGAAATGCAAATAAATATAAGCACATTACAGACAGAACCAAGTCCTTCTCACAGTGTTAATGCCTCTTGTTTGCAATGTTGCACATATCAGAAGCTATATATACTCATCAAACTCAAGGTATACAACCCTTGAATATAGCAATTCACAAAACAGACATTTCAAACACACGAATAAATGCTTTCAAAACTAATTAATACTAATGGCTGAACATATTGCATTGAATTCTCTGCCACTCCCCAGCCTCAAACACATCAATGATTTTTCTGCACAAAATGGCACTTCATTATTTTTTTGAGTTTTGCGAGTATTTCAAAATAAAACAATTTAAGAATCCACACATTAATCTAAGGAACTAAGGACCTCAATATGACACCCCTTCCCCTTATTCTGTACCCCGAGGTACCTCGTGATTACATCAATATACTGCAGCTCCTGAGATTCACCCGGAATACATGTATCCTGATTGTTTTCATTGTTTTCATATCTACTATACTTATCTTTCACACATTTGTCAGTATCTACCACTGAAGAAGACTTAGGATTCTGAAACTTGGCGGCAAATTTCATCGGTATACTCTGAACACGTGGCTCGTCCTCCTAAGTCACCAGTCAAATGCTGTGGGAAAGACAAACACATGGAATATTTGAAATTCATCATATGTGTGTGTGCACTGTTAGTTGATAACATCAAATACACAAGACAAAATAATCTGTACACCTGCCACATTTTTTCTCTTGCATTTGTACAGCAAGTACTCTGCCAGTAAAATTTAACTATTTGAGAATCGAAGAGGCATCTAATTGTTCTTGCATATCAAAAGAAGGCACAATGCCTGCACATCCATGAAAGAATTATTTTCTAACACAGACTCACAGCTCATCTTGTCTTTCCTGAAAGAGGCTAAGATCTACAACTTGATTTAAAACCTTGTATACACATTTACAAAACTCTCTTCTTCAGATCTAACACAAAACAACTTGGACAATTTTAGCAATGTAATCAAATTGATACTGAACTATTTAATTCTGTTGTGTGAAATCTAGAAGCTCTGCATGACAAACATGAACAGAGTAACAAATACACCATGAAAGGAGCAAAATGGCCATCATCGTGCCGATACGCTGTAAAACCCCAACTCAAACTGATTTATTTTTCTGGTTTCATATTCTTATACTGCAAATTGCATCCTTTGTGGAATTTTTGTCACTGAGGCTGGAATTTTACCCGTAATGTTTATTCCACAGAGCCACACACAGAGAATAATATTTATGCAATATCAAAATAGCCATTTACTTTTCAATTCTGAAATATCCAGTAATATTTTTCAATAATGAATGTTACACCTGGTGGTTGACTTTTAAAAAAATCAATATTAAATTAAAATCTTTCAGAAGTTGCTTTCAGCGGGAAAGCTGATGTGATTTCCCACCTTCTGAACAAAGTTTAAAGTTCAAGGTCTAATAAAGAAAGAAAATAATACCTGTGTTTATCATTCGGTTATATGCCACCAGTTCTATATGCCACCAATTAATTTTACGATATAAAACTAATTTCTTTTCCTGATGTACCTGTATAATTTGAAACCTGCCCCTTTTCCTATTTCATTTCTAAACAATGCACAATCTCAGCCAGTGTTGATTGTTATTTTACTGTGACCAAACTTATTAGACATGATTAAGTTGGTACAGCTAGGCCATTTACATTCATGGGTGTCATGAATGTACAAGATTATACACATGGGTGTGTTTTACAAAGCTGAATTGAGAAAATACTGAATCTTGTTCACTATTTAGCTATAGCTCTAGACCTTGACTGAAGTAGCTTTACTTTGCAATAGTATTTCTTGTTATAAATGGTGCTAGCACTGGAACAAAATCGAACTGTTAATATATTATTGTAAATGTACCAAGCATTCTTTTCCCACAATGTGCCACAGGCCCCCATGATCAGGTCACCAGCTGTGTGAACCATAGTTTTAGAGGCGAGAAGATGGAACTGTGTCATCAAACTATTGTCTTCAGTTCCACCTAAAATGGGACAAAATAATTTTACCTGTCCTTCTCTGATCACGTTGAAAGCTGCGCTCTCAATGCGGTCAGCGTAGGAGCTGAGATCCATGTATCTCAGCATCATCACAGCACTAAGTAGAAGGGCAGTGGGGTTGGCCTTGTTTTCACCAGCAATATCTGGGGCTGTGCCATGCACCTGATCAGACATAAACAATTTGTTCCGGTCATTCTTTCTTTATATTCAGAAAACTTTATTATGGACAGTTTAAATGACATGGTAGTAGGTATTGTAGGTAACAAACAAGATAAAAAAAATACTACATCAATAGACAAAAACCTACAAATTTTGATCAGCTTGTCAATTGGACATCACCAACCACTGGAAAAAAACAACAACCCAGAAAACTCAGCTCATTCCCCTCTTAACTTTGAGTATCTGGAGACAATTCTACCAGCCACAGACTTACAGCCTGAATCTGGTTCTTGTCTACCTGGCATTAAAATAAGTAATGCTTTTCTAATGTTGAAATACCATCACTCACTATATTAAATAATTAATACCAATCATAGACAGTAAATGGTTGTTAAAGAACATTAACTCGACTTATTGTGATGTAAGGGGATAATATAAAAATGCTGCAAACTCTGGGTAATTTGTTCATTTTGCATAATTCACACGTAAAATTCGCAACAAACACTTCTGACTCCATGCTTTTAGAACAGGGATACACTATTATGATCTATTTTTAGTACCGTGACACAGTTTCCCCATCGTTCATTCGCTGAAGGAAGCAAATTTGGATTAACGAAAACATGGATCACCTGTAAACTTTAGCAAAAAAGGGTCAACGAACTAAAGTCCAGAGCAGGCGCGGAATCCGAGTCGATACCGATTCTGTCATTGTGTTTCTTTGTCTGTGGAAGGAACTTGACTTTGTGTCCTAGATCTAGATCATTATAAGTAGTAAAAATATTCCTCCCGGCAGAGCCGGGTAACTCAGCTAGTTTAACAAAACTTACAGATTCAAACAGGGCACCTTCCTCTCCAATGTTTCCACTGGGTGTCACTCCGAGACCTCCAATTAAACCAGCACACAAATCACTAGAAGAAAATAAAAATAGAAGCACTGATTACTCACACTTTATTTCACTTTCACTGATTTAATCACATCATTCAAGCTTTTATTTTACACAGGAAAATACCCACACAATCTCCTTTCCAAAGTTTAGTCTTCGTTAAAAACTAAGTCTTCACATCATCCGTAGCATCAAACACATTTGTAGAAAACTGAAGTTCCTTTGTTCGACAGAAAAGGTAAAAATCTCCATTACAAAAACTAGCTCTATAAACTGACCTCAGGATATCTCCATACAGGTTGGGCATAACTAGGACATCAAAAGAGGTTGGATCCTGGACAAGCTGAAACATTCAAGTATGAAATCTTTGCATCAAAACCATGTTTAAATCTTTTATGGAATAATCCATAGCAAAGTTAGGCAAGGGACATTAATCAGTGCCATAAACTTACAAATTTCAACTAGTAACACAGCTGAAGGGCAAGCTTCTTTACAAGTGTTTGTAGACAAACGTGCTGAAAATTAACGCTGACATTTTTTGAAGAATTTAATAGTGCATTTTTTGCAAATGTTAATACAACTTTGGCCTCACAATAAGCACAAAGAAGACGGAAGTGCTCCATCAGCCTACTCCAGACGACAAGTATCCTGTGACCCCAAATATCAAAGTCCATGACAGTCTTCTGAAGGTGTCGGAGAACTTTACCTATCTTGGCAGTACACTGTCTTCCGCGGCTCGTGTTGATACTGAAATTCTCTCAAGAATCAGCAAAGCCAGCTCTGCATTTGGCAGGCTTCGAAAGAGAGTATGGGATGTCGCCGGCATTCGCACAGACACTAAGCTGAAAGTGTACAATGCTGTGGTCCTTCCCACCCTACTCTATGGGGCTGAAACCTGGACAGTGTACCAATCGCATGCCAGAAAGCTAAATCACTTTCATCTGGCCTGCCTTAGAAAGATCCTAAGGATCAAATGGCAGGATAAAATTCCAGACACTGAGGTCCTCAATCGTGCCAAGGAATTGAGCATCTTCTGCCACTTGAAAAAAATTCAGCTACGTTGGGCAGGACATGTTGTCAGAATGCCCGACTCCAGACTCCCTAAGCAAATCTTCTTCTCTGAGCTCTCCAATGGAACGAGGAATGTTGGGGCCCCAAAGAGACGTTACAAAGACACTCTCAAGCAATCACTGAAGGCCTTTGCCATTGATGTGAGTGAGTGGGAAAAGCTCTCGCTTGATCGTGCAAATTGGAGGGCGGCCCTTACCAGAGGCAGCAAAGCATGGGAAGCTGACAGAGTCCAGCAGGCTATCAAAAAAAGAGAACGGCGCAAGAAAAGGCCCAGTGGTACTGAACCAACGGAGCACTCTTGTCATTTATGCGGAAGGGTCTGCAGGGCAAAAATAGGACTTATCAGTCACATGAGAAGCCATAAGTCATGAAAGAACAGTCTTTCCATTCTGTCCTCTGTGTCCTTTAGTTCTCTTTATTGTCCATGTGTTGAAATTCTCAACAATTTCTGTTCTTTATTCCTCTGGTGTTGTTAAGGTCATCATCATACCTGATGGACGAACTATTATTATAATACAACTATATCTATCTAACATCCTGCACTTCAAAAGATGTCATGTATTTAGCAAAAAATAGAATAAAATTATTTGTTCTTACACAGAAATGACATTTTCCAAAGGCCATGGTCTGCATGTTTTTTTTTACCATAAATACAAGTATTAAATCTACACAATTGTTTAAATGAGTTTAATTTGCCTTGGCTTTCTGCAGCTGAAAGGTGTGAACAGCAATAAACGAGAAATCCATTTTCTGATACAGTCACTGAATTGTAAAATGTGCAGAAAATGAAAAAAAAATACCTACATTCAAACAGACAGTGTCCAGATACATCTCAGAAAATTTGATATCTTTATTTTTGGCCGCCACATCTCTACAGCAATTGAGAAAGAGTCCGTCTGACATACGCCTGTAACAGTGACATTCAGTTTCATCAGATCTTGTATTATAAACATTCATAGAGGACATGTACAATACTGATAATCAATCCAATACTCACTCATAATACAAACACAAAATATAACAAACAAGAGAACAAGGAATTCAGCTCTTCAATCTGCACAAATGAAAGTGAAAGTAATTTTCTGACAACTGGATAAAGATTCTAATGTTATTGTTTATATCATGTTGTCAGTTACTGTTTATATCATGTTGTCAGTTACTGTTTATATCATGTTGTCACCGAACAGATTTTCTGTAGTTTTTCTACTCTATTTTGTCTTCTGACCTTGTCTTTTCTACTACACAACAAATACACACACACATAGAGAGAGAGAGAGAGACGGAGAGAGATAGAAAGAGACGGAAAGAGAGACAGACAGATTTCCATCCAACTCCCGCCAATAGACCATATGCACAATTACTGGTTACTGTTGGGCAACGGTAAGCAACACTCACATAATATTGGCCTTGTGCACTGCAGTCACAGTGCTTCTGTTGTTATCTCGTGCGTACTTGAAGGCATACTCAGCCACCCGCATTGATGCATGTTCTGTAATCAGTTTGATACTCTGCACCACCCCATCAACAATCTGCAATGAATTTCAAGTACAGTTTAGAACCATGGGTTGTGTCTTTTTTCTGCATCTTTACAAAATCATAAAGAGTGTACCAAATGATCAGTTTATTCCTATTTCATGTGAATTGACACATTACAACTTGTACTTGAAACAATAAAGTTAAGCCATTTTGTTGTAAAAGAAAATCCTGGTGATGATCTATGTTTTATGAAGGCCTCAGCCTAAAGCTGTTGGCTGTCTAGTCTTGACTTTTCAATTGTTCTGTTTATTCCTCTGTTTGGTGAACTTTCTTGTTTTTGGTTGTTTCTTTGTTTCCTCGTCAATTTTGTCATTGATGGTTATGTATCAAAGTGATCTTCCTAGCTGTTGATATGCACTGAATAAAAGACAGATTGGGAAGAGGAAGCAAAGAAAAGAGAGAGAGAAAAGAAAAAAAACAAGAGCTCTGTGGGCCCAGTGTCAGTATTAAGTCTACAGGAGGTCAGTTCTGACAGAAATTAAATCTGCTGGTTGGAAAAAGAATGACACTGAAACCTTGGCACAGGGTAAAATACACAGACTACATACGATATGTTCTATTCCACTGTATTCTCCCTCGGTGTTTTCTCTGATTGTCACTATGTCAACATTCTTGTATGGTGTTTCATAGCCTTCAATAGATTTACAAGGTCTGATGTTGGCATACAGACTGAATGCCCTGGAAACAAATTCAAAGTCAACAATTATCATGTAACTAATAACTGGCATACAGAAATGAATGCAATGCTACTTTAGTTGCTTTACAAAATTCTGTTTGAAGTGTTTCAGTGCCAAGTAAAGAAACTGCTTGTATTGTACAGAATGCCAATGCTCATGAGCTGTCACTAATGTCACCTCAATCAACACTAATGTAGTTTCCCCAAAACCACCTTTGTTGTTTCCTACAAAACAGATTTACCATATCACAGGGTTAACTGTCTCAAAGATCATCTCTCACTGACCACGGTGTATTCTTTTACACTTTAATCATGGGTTGTGAACCAATGTATAATATAACTATGAAAATGACAGGATTTTGAAAGTAAGAAAAGGGAAAATTTGTAAGTTATTGCATATCACTTCCTCATCTTTTCTTTTCCAGCCACTTCTAAGCTTTCTAGGAAATATGAGTTAAAACACTGCTGTAGTGAAAGCTCCCAAAAGCATCCAATTTTGCTGGACTGCCAAATTCCACACTAAACTATTATCATCACCACTTGAAGTTGATTGGCCTTATGACCATCAGGGTGACAAGTTTAGGAAAAGATTTCCAATCAAGTCATCTATACGAAGCAAAAGCAACTTGATAGTGACACACTGAACTATCTGTAGGAAGGGAAAACTAACTTCCTATGATAAAATTACGGGTACTTGATAGTGGCAAATTTAGATCACCAATAGAAGACAAAGTGTTCAAAGTTTACAAAAATTTGACAGTACTAGATGCTGTTACATTACGTTGGCAGATAACAGTGTTTCAAATACCCTCCAAAATGTACTAACATTTACACTGACATCCATAATTCTTCTACACCAATGCTGAAGTGAAACCTAAAGTACACTATCATTAATCACAGCAGATAACAATACTGATGAAATTCTTTTTCCCATTTAGCAACTAACTACTCTCTGCCAAGGCAAATAAAAGTGTGTTTCTAATTCATAAACAGGGAAAAAATCACCAAAAAGAAATTTAATCTCTGATTTTCTTCCAACAATGCACATCACACGATTTTCATTCATGCCACCGAGCAAGAGCAACTTACTTGCGAAGAGCTAAATTTAATGACTGGTGACCTTTGCCAATGGGTGTGGCTAGTGGTCCCTTCAGGCCAACTTTTGTTTTGGCCATTGAATCAAAAATTTTCTGTGGCAGGCGAAAACGACCATCAGGTCCTTTGACTGGTGTGACATCAACATCTTCCCAATCAATTGGCACCTGGATTTTGTGCGAAGGAGAAAAATTAATATCATCACTGCTATGCCCAAAAATACAACAAAAACTAACTCAGCAGAGTTTTTGTCTGAAATGTCTATCATTTCAAACTTTTACAAGAACTAAAGCATAAGAGACAATGTATTCATTCTTGAAAAGAATGAACAATGTAGTATTTCAGTAACATTTTTAAAATGATGGTAGAACTGAAATTCCCATGGGAATATTTTTCAGTTATCATATTCCACATAAACTTCACTTGAGTGCAAATCACAAAACCAGAAAATTTTGTAAGCACCATTTTAAAAAAAAAATTTTGGTTACTGTTTACATGGCTAATCTCAGACAATCTTGCACAATATCAAAAGGTCAGTGCAACTGTTCCAGTCTAAAAGTCTTTGTTCATTAAAATGTCCTGGCTACTGACCCCTGCAGCACTGAAGATCTGTTTGACAGCAACTGATATCTCAGGTCCAATCCCATCACCAGGGATCATTGTCACCAGCCGATTCTGTAAAAAGATCCAGCATTTATATGGTTTTAAAGAATTTGGAAATTGTAACAGAAAAATCCAAATAATAAAATGTTTTGAAAAAATCCATTATGTTCCAAATCCTGCAAATTAAGAGAGTAAAAAGATTGCAAATCCTACTTAAAGAATAAAGATTTTCCTTCACACATTACAATTCAAAAGCACTGTAAAGCATTCAGTGGCTATGGTAGAAACTTTACAGTATTTCAAAATGCACTACTCAGTTGTATGCCCTTAAATATTACAACACAAAGGCCATTCTGTCTTTCCTACGAGTGACTTTTTCTTCCCATATTTCCTGTGTCGTATGACTAATACATAACATTTAAATATTTTTGCATGATTTTTGTTCTGATGAAACACAAAAAACCTCTAGAAATAAATCTACTTTTGGCTCATTTTCTTTTTCTTTACTGCAGGGAGGCTGATGGAGGTAATTTTAGTTGTTCCAGGTAACTCAAATGAAATTATATATTTGTTCTTTTGTGATTTTCATGTTGGTATGGTTGTTTAAATTTTAAAATACTGAAACCATTTTATGGCTCAAGATTCACTAACAAAACCATCTGCAGGATCTTGTTCCTTGACAGGAAGCAAGTCTACTGCATCCAATATCTCAATCATTTACTCTCTACCTAGGTAATCTGTTTCAAACTCACCCCAGTTGAGTATTTTCTCTTCCCATGTCCTTGTGTCTCAACCTGTGGATGATTTGCAAAAAATGTGATTTGTTATCAACATCAAAATTGTTTGAAACTGATTATTTCCAGTATCACAAAGACACAGCAACAAAATGCCTAGAAATTTGATTACCAGGATGAGCAGAGACTGAAAATGTAAGAATAGTTCTGTACATACCAACTATTCAGTCGAGACACTAAAAATGGGATTTTTCAATCCCTAATTCTATCCCAAACCCTAAAACTTTCCCTTATCCGATCCTGACCTTGTCACTAACCCTGATTGTAATAGTAAAGTGGTCAAAACACATGGAACTCTTTCCTAAAGTGTCTAAAACTACATTACAAGACACAAAATCCCGGTGTACTGTTGCAACATCTGACAGGAAAGCAAATTAATCTAGGCTACAATTATCTCCCTTCAGACAATGCAGTCTAACACGAAAGAGAAGAGCCCTGTACAATGCCTACTCAATATCAGGGATAAAATCTTTCTGGCCATATTAAAATGAGATGTGAGGTTAGTGTGAAAGGTGGCTTACACCAACAGTTCATTTAAAATCTGTGAATAGGGACAACTCTTCAAGTCAGAACGAGTCATGGAGACAATGTAGGGATGCAAATGGATTAGATTTTTCATAATTTACACTAGATCTAGAACTAGCTAAAGGAAACAATCTACCTACAGACCTAGTTGATACCACGTGACTTACACGTCTCTTCACCTCACATACTAGACTCTAGATTTAGATCTACTAACACTGACAGCGCTCCAGGATCTGTGGAAAGAGCACTTCGTAAGTCACAAGTGTCGGTCTAAAACTCTAACCTTACATACAATGCAACAATGTTGAACGATAACTTCGGAAACTAGATCTAGAGTCTAGTAAGCTTGAGATGTGTGTCAGGTTTCGGATATCGCATTACCTGCAACCTGCACTGTCCAACAATAGGAAGAATTGACTGCTGTTGCGCCGACAATGTTATCATGCGCCTCCCAATGCTGCTGATCAGTGTTTTACCAGCCATCTTGATTGACCTTGACAACCTTGAATAGCCAGATTTCTTCCAAGTTAGACCACAGACTAATGCCTTTTTTAAATTTTGCATTTTGCTATTATATTCGGTGATAATATTGTCAGAGAAGTCATGATGCTGAGGTAAGCAAGTCTATTTCTCTTTTTGGGAAAAATTATACTGTTCAACGACTTCGCCGATAACGTGATTTAAATTAGAAAAGTAAAGAACTTTGTGTGGAACAGTAATAATTTGCCCTTCCAAAGTTTTAACTTCCGGGTCAAAGCTTCATTGTTTGTCAACATCACAAGAACAAGGCAATTGAATCAAAACCCTGTACTGTAGGCTACTTGTAGTCTGTATCATTATTCATTTTAGTCCTTATTGTCCAGCAAACATGAGTTTAACTGGACGAGAAGACGATCGCCCTCTCGTGCAAGCGCCAATGGAGTCACCCCTGAATTTGGTAACATACTTTTTTTGTTAGTCATTTTTCATGCATCGATCTGGTCTAGATTCTAGGTCTAGATCTAGGAGTAGATGATCTAGGCTGTAATTCCTTTGTCCGTGGCAGGATATCTGCATTCAAGCAGCGTGTGTGTTGAATAACCGAACAGTTATTTATCGTTAGAGTTATGGCAAGAGTAAGAAAATGAATTATAGTACCATTACTAATAATAATAATAATAATAATAATAATTGATTTATATAGCTCCAAAATCCACTAAAAGTGCTCGGTGGCGCTTAACAAACACATAGAATACACAGTCTCAAACACTCCAGAATATCACACCCACACACTAACACATCCAAAGATACATTTCAGTAACAGTTCTAGTGTCATCTATAAATCATACACTTTTTTGAAAAGCAATGTTTTGAGTTTCGATTTGAAGTGCTCTATTGAATTAGTTGTTTTTATATCATAGTTCAGATTGTTCCAAAGTTTTGGGGCACAGATGGAAAATGCCCTTTCTCCAAGCATTGTTCTGGATCTAGGCATGCAGAGCTGACTAATCACACGAATTTATGGACAGTTTTAACAGCATCAGTTAGACTCTTGTGTCTTGTCTACTTTAGACAAGAGTGTTGATAACACTTTTCACACCAACTACTGCCGACATCGCTTAAGTAAATGTGCATCATGGGACATTATAGCTAACATCAGCCCATCCATGAAATCAATCCTCATACTTTTGCCTGCCTCCCCACCAAAAAATGAAATACAGTCCAATCCACTTATCTCAACGTGCTTTTTCTCGACATTCTGGGTAACTCGACACAATTTTTAAGTCCCAACATGTTCCTTCTTTAATGCTACTAAATATTTCCCGGTAACTCGACATGTTATTCCATTCTTTCCTCTTATATCGACACATTTCTTCCCGACCGCGGCAAAACAAGTGCATTAGATCTACTACTGTGCCACCAAAAATGCCCACGTAACTCCTCGCATATTATAAGACTTCTTTATTTCTTTTTGCGGTGCTGGCGGAGAGGGGTAGGAGAGGGGGTGTGTGGACACAGAGGATGACCCTTGGCTTCAGTAACGCGAGTGTGGGGTGCCTTGCATAAGCGTGCGGCAGTAAAAGTACAGAGAAGGCCTACTTCAGACAGTAATTTTTTTCCTCCCACAAACCATTCGTACGCCGTTGAGACTGGGCCTTGACCTAGATCTCTTGGTTAACTGCCGTACTGTGTGTGTATCAGTATCACCACTTCTTCTGAAGAAACAGTCAGGTCGAGGTACACACACACAAAAAAAAAAAGTAAAGCAATGCGCATTTGATAGCCACAGCATAGCTCCGATATCGGCAAATCTTTACCAAGCCAGTGCTCCGCACAACAGTGATATTGGAGGAACAGCTTACAATATGCCGATAATTAAAAGAAAAGGGGACATAACTGCGTTATTTGTTGGACGCCATGATGTTGATGTTTGATCTAAACCTTTTTTTTTTTTTTCCACCACTAATCTGCTATTTCGACTTTCTCTTTACTCGACACAAGTCAGATGGTCCCACTGATGTCGAGATATTAGGATTGCACTGTAAAGTTTCATCAGCATGCACTTGTGGGTGTGTATTAGGTGTGTGAGAGGCTGGGCTGTTTAGACTTTGAGGTGCCGGTGAACAACACGCCTGCTATTTTTAGATTTTTAATACACTACCATTAATTTTGTTTCTCTGGGCAAACTGACACATCCAAACAGGGACAACAATACAATTAAATTACTTTCTGCTGTTTGCACTGTGTTTGAAATGCACCAGTAAGCTGAAGTTTTCATTTCATTTTCAAGTGTTGTCAGTTTTCCTATGGCCATCTTCACACAAATGGGTAGGTCTATAATAAATATGAATGAATGACTTCAAAAAAATGAAAGTCAGAAACCTGTGGAAAGTTATGGGAAACAAAGAGTAGAGCAGCAAAAATAGTGCCTTGCATGTGTGTACACTGTGTGTATGATGGTAACACATGATCCTCCTCCCTCTTCTTCCCCATTTGACATCTGACCATAATGAAACATCCCGCCCTTTGGTCTTGTCATGGACTGTCGGCGCTCACCGGTCTCTGTCTCCCAGAACAATTGTTGAATTCACAAAATGTACTATGCACACATGAACGTCCATTACATGACACGGAATCGCTGATTGATGCTTGAGGCAAGGGGCTTGCTTGTCAGACTTTGACGATTTACCTAGTCCCTGTGATTGAAATCTTGTCATTCTGATCTCAAATTTCAGTTGTTTGTTGCCTATGATATGATAGTCGTTGTGTATAAATGCCATCCTCTCACAGTGTATCTAATCCAATTGAGCCTCCCATCCATGCACACACTATCGTCATTATAAAGTTATTGCTCTCCAATGATATTAATAACCCTCTTCTCAATAAATCAGAAACTAGGAAACTCGTGACAATCTTACTTGTCTCCCATTAATCCTTGTTGCACACAACCTATATTTCAGGCACATACGTTCAGTAGGCGGGCTGACATGTTGGCCAAGAGTCGCAAGTATGAAGAAGCTATCAGCTGTCATCGTAAAGCTGCAGGTGAGCATTGGAAGTTTTTTCCTATGCAGAAATATTAATGAGGAAATATTGGTGCTTTCAATGATTCAGTTCTTTTTTTAACACTGATACACTACAGATCTTTAGTGAGCGAAAGCTTGTTATTTTTTATTCCCCTTCTATTTCTAATTATGCTTTTGGAATTTCTGGTATGGTTTCTTTATTGCTTGTTTCTGATGTGCAACTTTCTAATACACAAGTTTTCTCTTTTTTTTTCTATTGCCACATTTGAAATTGGCCCATCATTGGTTAGATCAAATTAATGTTTACACTAAGTAACTAGTTTTCAAAGTGTGCAACACAGGTTATTTTGACAAGAAGGTTGTTGCAAATGTAAGCTGTTTGAGTTTGAGGAGATATTCTGGGGGCTTTTGGGAGTTGAGAAAAGAGATGCATAGAATTTATTTATGTCACTGCCAATGATCAGTGGATGTACTACTGAGGATGGATCATGAGGTTATAGTGTCTCAAATTGCCTCCATGTGTTTAATTGTAATACTCAGTAGACCATGGTTGAACAAAAATTGGCTGGACTACGGGTCTGTTTTCAGTTTACAGAGAGTTTTGGTTTAGCAATAGGAGGTTTGAAAAACACGTTTTAAGAGAGGGAGCCCAAATTGCTGTTGGAGAGTACAAATGCAAGAGCATAAACAAAAGAGACTTGTCGTCTGTTGCTCTGTTTTTTACTGAGAATGAGGATGGGCTATTACTCAGGCCTGGGGACATACGAAGCATGGATATGCAGGAGAATGTGGAATAACTCCCAGAATAGAGAGGCATGATGATTTACAAAAAAGAAGATTTCTGTCATCAACATCAAAATTGCTTGGTACAGTAAAAAAACGTTTTCATTACTGTTACCTTACATGATGCCATGAACTACGCTGTCCGTCGTCACTAGTATACCGTATTGCACTTCTTATGCCTTTCATTTTACACGGAAGGTCACCCGTGATACGCCTAACATCTTGTTTGCTGCAGTCTGATTTCAGACCAGCGACGTTATGGATCTCTCACTCTCCCATCACTGTAGTGCTGCCGCATCCATGTAGGCCTATAGACCCTTTTCATGTACCGTCCTCCATATCATGTGATTTGCAAACAAAATGGCGGCGTGCCCCACTTGTAGGACGGAAGCGGTGAACAACAGTCGAACGATGCCATCCTCTTGTTGGGCACCCAAATGTACAAACCCGTTACGTACTGGTTCTGGCATAAAAATGCATCTTTGCTTAGACTGTGCACATATTCAGATGCCATCACTAAGGCAGGTTGAGGTTTTTGCCCTACACGGTGCTATTCGATGCCGTGCGGATCCCCGTAAACAACCGTAACGCGGAAGTGAAAAGGGTCTATACCAGCAAGCAGAACTAATCGTGATCTGCTTTCGGTTTTTTGGTTGGGGGGGGATGGTACAGTAACTAAACTCAGCCTATGGCAAATCATAGTGGACTGGCCACTGAATCTAGCAATTTTCTTTTCAGTTCAACAGTAGGGCTATTTCGGTTTAGCGCTAGTTTGTTAACAAAGATAAAGAGGAAAAAATCGGGTGTTCGGAGTGTTTCTATTTTCCTTCAGTTTAGTGCTACTTTCGGCATAGCCGTTTTTGGTTTTACTGTTTCCCAGTGCATTTTCTGAAATCTCTGGTGGCACTTGAACGTCTCAAGTCTACAGTGTCCACTTATTTCCATTTTGAACTACAACAATAATAGTAAGCTATATAGCGCTTCATCCTGTCATAGAAAGCTCTAAGTGCTTTATAGTCATTCTACCTCTCACAGTTCACAAATACATGAATAAATACTAAAACATCTGACACCGGTCAGAAACAGGCGAAGTTGCATTCCACCAGTTGAAAAGGTGTTTTTTAAAGATGATTCTTGAACATTTTAGTATTTTGCACATCTCTTAAGTTTTGAGGCAGCAAATTCCATGATGGTGGGCCATAAATAGAAAAGGGTCGTTCACAGAGTGATCTAAGAGATGCTGTATGCATTAAACCACACTGATGTCCTTGAAAAGCCCCGTTCTATCAGCCACCCAGTTCATTTGATGATATGATGTCTCATTAATAATCGTAGCATTGTCTTCAAGTGAAGACAGCACAAGTACTGAAATAGAGTTGAACTGGAGCTGACATGATTACCTCATCATGAAGTCAAGAGGAATCAATTAAAGTCCTTGTCTACGTCCCTGACATGAACACAACAGCCCTTAAATATTTCTGGCAAGGCTCAGAGAAACAAATTATTTGCTGTCTCTTATTCTGAACTTGAAGAATACCGGAATTGTATTCTCATTGCAACTTGTGAAGATAAACCTTAATTTATCAGTGTGTTTGATTTTTCATTTCAGAGTGTCTCCTGCAAGCTATGAAGAATGTGCACTCGCCCGTGCTGCTGGAATCAATGGCTCTGCAACATAAAGTGTATTTATCTCAGATAGACCGACTCCATGCCAAAAACCAGCTGCTAGAATTAATGGATCGCAATAACAAAACAACGGCCACAATCAGTCGGGCCACACAGACAGATGATCTTCACAGCATTGACACAACGGAACAGATTATTCTGGACGAAGACACAATTTGTCAAACCTTACGGGAAAATGATGATCTCTTGAACCGCATTTATCTCCGAAATTCTGACAAATCAGACACTAGTCAAGCTTCCTTTGTGAGTTACAAATCGTGCAGTCTTTCGGAGGGAGATGCATCTGACACTTTGAATGAAAAAATCCTCAGTGGATCAAAATTGATGAGAAATGAGGGAGAAGCATCCGATGAAAACAGAGTAGATGAGCTAGTAACAACAAATGAGAAACTGAGCCAGGCAGTGCGAAGTCTATTGCAAGAGCTCGGGTCAACCAAGGCAGAAAAGAAACAAATGGAAGAAAAGCTGGGGGACAGCCAGGAAATTCTCAAACAATCTGAGGGTGCGTTGAAATTTTCCAGTTTAGATCTCCCACCATTGGAGGTGTCTTATCCCGAGTTGGCCAACTTCAATCTTCACTAAACACGGTTCACCATTGGAGGTGTCTTATCCCGAGTTGGCCAACTTCAATCTTCACTAGCACGGTTCATGGCGGTTCACCATTGGGGGCGTCTTATCCCAAGTTGGCCAACTTCAGCCCTCACTGATGCTGTCAAATCTCAGTCCATCAGTGTGTTTTATCCAGAGTTGACTGATTTCAGCGTTCAGCGACACTACAATCTCAGTCACTGTTTTGATGTGGCCCAACTGGTATCGGGCGATGAAATATAATGTGATTTATTGCATATAAACCTTTCCGGTTTCAAATGTAACACTGACTAGCTCAGGAGATGCTGGTTTTAGTATGATTGGATTTACATGTATCGCAAGGCCATGATGAAGCACAGTGGCATTTTCTTATATTGGATGGACAAAAAAAGAAAAAAAATCGACAAGCTTTTTCTCCAACTTCCATTTCATCCATTATTTCATTTAAACTGATCAATTCATTCATCAATTCTGTCATACATTATCTCAGCCTTTTTCACTGACTTTAAGCTGTATTATGGATATTTGATAACTTTATTCTTTCTCATTAAAAATAATAATAAAAATACCATTTTATGACATTCTGTGCAATATGATTAAAAAATAAACATGTCCACCAATGATCATAAAGAAACAAAAGAGTAAAATCTTGTCATTAATTCTCTGTATGAATATGAAGGCGGGGATGCAGTATGTTATAAACAAAAACAAAATCAATGTTAGAGTTGAACTTCTCCTATAAAGGATACATAGAGTTTTCCTTTTCATTAAGAAAAAATGTTGACTGCAAAACATTGTGAAAATTGAACTTTTGACCATCTGCTAGCCCACATGTCTGTGTAAAAACACATACAACAATATAATATAATGTAATATAATGTATAACTAGTACTAGTTGAAAGAATCATACAGTTACAATCAGTATGGGCTGCAGATGGATGATTAAAATTGAAATCAAATATGATCTGGACACAGGCAAAACATATGTATGGCAATCTCTTGTCCTATCCCTGGAGAATCTAATAACTGTATATCACCTGGATGTCTATGCCGGATTAATTGATTATGCATGAAGGAATCAACCCCAGTGGTCAGTTATACATTGACACTGGTAAATCTGTGCAGTTGGGAATTATCCTATACCAGGAAAATTCAAGTCACAAAATCATTCTGCATCCAAACAACATGGCAACAAGTAATGTCAGTAACCCGAAACGAACAATCCAATGTTTTTTTGATGACCTCAGTTTATGATAGATATTTGTCACTTGATCCCTTGTTTCTTCTCGGCTACCTGTGTTGTCAATGGTATATGTGCACATCTTGCATTTCTCAGACAGTGGAAGCTGAGCCTGAATCCTTGCTTTTGCATCCTCTATGGACAGGCTGTTTCTTGCCACCAGACGATCTAATTGTTGCTCTTCATGACTGAAAGTAAAATACAGAGAGAATTTAAAATTCATCTCTCGGCTATATGAAATACACCAGACTTTCACATTAAAGACATACGGACAACTCATAAAGTGATACCAAAATGGCAACAACATGACAAATGTGAGACAGCCTGGGAAAACCAGTCACGATGCAAAAATTTCACAACTGGAGTTATTTGCACCATCATGTTGCAGCGATTTTGCAGTGGATTTTGTTTTTCAAATTTTTAAATATCTCCACTAGAGCCAAAGTTATGACATTTTAAAGGTACAAAACACACGGATATTATAAGATGAAAAAATTGCGACTAAGGTTAACACATTTATTTTCATACATTTTGAAATATCTTTCTCACCATGAAAGCAAAATAATGCCATTATTTGAGAATATAACCATCACAAAACTCAAATATTCAGTAGAGGTAAACATTTCAAGCTCCCGGGACTTTTTTTTGCATAAAGTCAAGTCAAAACAGATGTTTCATTGGATCTAGATCTATCTCTCTGTCTGCCATCTTGTTGACAGCAACCACATTTTTTGGCAGTATTAATTAAAATAAAATTCTTCTGCACTTAGAATATAATATCAATATCAAAAGAAACTTTTCCTGCACAAAGCAAAGGTTACTTTGTCAGCTACAAGATTTAAGTGTAGAATTGCAATTGAAATCAATTGAAAAACCGATATTATAAGGTTGGCCTCTTCTAAACAGACGGTGATCTTTTGTTTACGAAGATGCACAACTCTTACAAAATGCTACAGAGCTAGTATATATACAACATCCATGCGTACTAGTTATGAATGAACACTCCGTGAGCCAGTATGCCAGCACTGCGGGTCCCCGCAGGAGACAGTCGAGCACATCCTGGCGGAGTGCCAAGGACTAAAACAACTCAGATCCCGTTACCTCCCAGATACCCCGACAGTCTCCAACTGCCTTTACGGGGCTGTAAAACAACTAAAGAATACTGCCATATTCGCCATCGCCGTCACGAGTGAAAACTCGATCGGCCAGGGATGAGCAATAGTTATGAATGAAAAGCCGTGGATTTCAACTTTCCATTGGTATGAATGGTGTGGCAGGGTGGGAAAATATTAGTGCGCATACAAAAGAGGACAAAGTTGTTAACCATGAAAATGGTAAAATTACGTAATGTCAACAAATTTGGTCCCGTACATTTAAAATGCAAAATTAAAGTATTCAGAAGCTTTGTTTCGTGCTAAAACTTACACACAAGATGTAGGAATGGATGTAGAATGAGGTTCTGACCTTGGCTAAGTTTAGACCCAGGGTCACCCAAATGACCTTTGGAAGCTGTTTACTCATTACATGTACTAAGATTTTCCAATCTGATAATAATAATAATAATATATTGCATTTATATAGCGCCCAACCCCGTCGATGACAAGCTCTGGGCGCTTTAACAAACTCTTACACACACACACACACACGCATACACAAAAGAAATTCAAAAATATTTACTATTGTTGCTGCCGAAAAACACCTAGCCTAGTTTGTCTGAAAGAAATGGGTCTTCAGATGGCGTTTGAAAGAACCAATGTCATTATGGGTTTTCTCAGACTGCCTCACAAACACTCACTTCATAATCAATACAATGCAATCTTTAACTACGATAAAGACAAAATATTTCTTTAACACCATAGAAAGTCTGTGGGTGGGTTGCAGCAGAGCTTGGAGCAAAGTTGAAATGTGGAAAAGAAAAAGAAAAAAGGGAGAGAAAATTGTTTACATAGCAAAGCCCTGTAGTAGATACAAATAGTATGACCAAAAAACATACAACAACAAATGTCAAAAAGAAATAAAAGTACATGTACTAGAAAAAAAAAGTGGCTCTTGGGCCTCATGTCCTTCTTTAAGTCAAGGAACAAATTTAACAGTTGACATAACTTATGAAAATGAATAATCACAGAAATGTTACTTAATTGTTGAATGAATTTTGGATACATATTGTATCAAGAATGGTCACTTCTGCACTGTTACAAAAAATCAACAATGCTGTTATGTATTTTAACTGACTTTAGGTTGCATCCTGTCTCTTCATCTTTGAAATCATTTCAAACTCATGAAGCTAAGCAGCTATCAACTATGATAAAGGAAAGTGTTCTTTCAAAGCTGACGTATGAAACAAATAACAGACGTACAGTCTAAACAGTAACAATACAATTATTCAGATGCAATACATTAGCAAAACACAAAACCAAGGCACATGATACAGCAAGCATATTATATACATTTGTATACATGTACCTACCAATATATGACAACAGTGTACGACAGATATGGCAGCATTTGCTTGGTTTCAAACAATAAGGGGATATCTAAGATGACAAACTGGTGACCTGTTGAGAAGATGATATTATATATTATGGTAAAATGATTCAGGTTTGAGACATTATATCATACAGAAATACTGCCGTGCAGTGATAAAACACCATAATATGATTATATTTCACTGTTGTTTTATCATTACACAGCAGATACCAATCTCTAATCCCATGATATTCCATGTTATTGGGCAATTCTTTTGTTCAATCTTTTGAAGGTTGAGAATTATCTAGAAGATCTAGATATCTCATGTGTGTCCGTGAAATTTTAATTCCATGTTTTGCACAGATAGTGCTCAGCTATATGGAACAGTTTTGTTCCCCCCCAAAAAATTGTATCACTGAAAAATAATTCTGTACAGATAGGTCCGCTCTCCATCATACTTTCATTTAGCTTGCATTGGAGAGGGGTTTACTCCAAGCAAACGTCAAAAACATTAGTACACCATGATAATTTAATATTTTACGCGGGCCAGACAGCCCCAGTTCATTCAAACAAATTAAACTGTACATGTATTTATTTGTCAAACCACATTTCCAACCCTCATGTGCTGGTATTCCATGACTTTGTTTATATTGTTTATTTTTCTGTTTTTCTGACAATGTGTTGACCACTCGGATCAATAGACTACTTTTCAAATTTTCTGAACTAATATTGTGCTTGTGACATAAGTTGTTATTGTAGAGTTATCAAACCTGTACTGCCCCCTAGGCTGGCATGGGGTTTTCTACAGGAAGTGCTTCAGGAGGGACAATTCCTTTTATTCTATCTTTCCAAGGAAAAATATGATAGGGGCATTTGAACAGAAGTTAAAAATTATTTCAAAGTCATAGAGTAAAAGATACTGGACCCTACCACAGCAGTTCCTTTCTAATCTAATTTCTATGAAATAGTGATCATGGCTGACTGGCAACATGGTCTATTCTCTAAATGCCTGGACCGACCCGGACTAAAAAGTATGTTAACTGCCACTGACCTTTGATAAAATACTGGAATGTTTGCCATAACATCTGCCACTTGATAGCAGGATGGACAATGGCATTCAACAGTCTGCGTTTGTCTGGGTCATGAAATATAATCTGTCCAAGCTTCTCTCTATTGAGTTGTCCATCCTCATGAAATAATTCATCTCCAAATTTTTCTCTGATTTTCTTGTGTGCTTTCTGACCTGGTTCCACCACTGTAAGTTGTATGAAAAAAGCAAGAAGGTGATAATTGATACTGAGAATAAATGAACATGATACATGTATTTCTTTCAGTGTGATGTTAAAGTTCTGAACTTAAAATCCCAGAATATCTTGAGAACAGCAGTATCATATCTTCTTATCAATAATGGACTACCAAAAAGTGAGGCTTGAGAATACATACATGTATTATTCTGCCAGAAACTGAACTGACAAAAACAGTGCCTGTATTCTGAAACTGACAATGTGATGCCTTAGCATTTTGCAGATTTTGCACCAATATCATGACTGTAGCCATTTGACGGGGTTGACCTACAGTAAGTTCTTGTTTAGTTTACAGTGTTACACTTGGGAGGTAACGGTACAGTGCAGGTAGTAGTGCTTGTTTGCTCAGTTTAAGATTCACAGGATGGGCAACAAATCACATCCGAAAATTTAATGCAAATGAGGCAAGTCCGGACATAATTTCAAAGCTGCCATTTTTCACTCAGCATTAAATGGTAAGTTTGAAATAAAATGGGGGGGGGGGGGGGGGGGGGGGTTGTTAAAAAAAAAAATCACCCAATTTTTACATGACTGAACCCCATCAATGCAAATCAAGAATGTATGATTCAGAATGATAGAAAACTACTGAAAATAAAATGACTTCCACAATACACCAATTCTTTGTAAACAGCTGAAAGTTTCAACCTGATCTGCTTCTGCATTCTCAACATGCAAAACTACAGTATGTTATTGTCAAACCCTATTTCTGCATTTCATCTTTCAGCTGTGACTGAATAGCTTCAATAACTTAGTAACTGAATAATGCTGTGAGAGGAAGGGAGGGTTATAAATTCAATGAAAGATGTTCTGAGGATTAATGACACATACAATTTACTAGGGCAGTTATGCAGTTTTCTCTCCAGCTCACTGAATTGAAAATCCGTGCAGTAATATCGATTACTGTAATTGCTTGCAGTAGCCTCGCCTGCTAAAAAAAAAAAATTAACAACCTAAAAAATGTTATAGTCGACAAGTAATTATCATGGCCACCATTTCGGTGGTTTTACAAAAATTCTTCTAAATCAATTGATGGTGGGGTCAAATACTGCAGCTGGCTCTCCTGTTTTTTTATTTATTGAATTACTTACCTGCTAGATCTAACGGATTCTAACCGCGCTAGATCTACATGATATAGATTAGGCCTTATGAATTTAATCCTCATTAAAAACCACCTTGTCTCGCTATCAAGTCTGCATCAATGCACGGACAGCCAAATTCGTTTTCAAGTAGTTTGGTGACTGTACTCTTTCCACTTGCAATGCCACCACTCAAGCCGACTAAGAACATGATAAATTATTATTACTCGGTGTCAATCTCAGATAGGAGGAATTGAACAAGTGGACATTTTGACGCTGCCATATAATTGTTCCGTTTCCGTGTTGTGCGTACCAATTTCCTTCATACACTCTAAAAGATGGAGGTACTGACGAACATGTAAAAGTAAGGAAGACAGCAATATCATTTTTGATGTTTAAAAAAAAAAAAGAAATAATTTGTGCACTGACAATGAATGTAAATAACAGAAACGGCGTGTATTATCGAAAGAAAGTGTTTTGAGCTGGGTGTTTTTCCACTTCTAGTTTTTAATATTCCAATCAAATAAAAATAACAACTAGATCTAGTCCAATTTTACGGCTCAAGGTATTCAGTGAATGAACAATGAATCATGAATGTGAGAAATCGAAAGTACGAGTAACCGTGTGTAGTTTATTTTGGTCGTTAGGCCAACGCCAGCCAGTAATTACTCATGAAAGTCTGATTTGGCGACACCTGTCATTATCGCAGTCAGTTTTCTAGGAACATGGCTTCAGGAATTCCTAAACATCATCTCAGACAAAAAATATGTTCCACAAGGGCGCCGTATCGGGAAGGTAGACATGGAAAAGCAGTGAAGGTGAGTGAACAATGTTAGATAGTGGTTGTATTCCAAGGACAGAACAAGTTTGTTTAAAACAGATCTATTTAGCATCTCAAGAAATAGTGTTTCAGCTGGCACAAGCCATTACAGATAGTATAATAGTGTTTCAGCTGGCACTGGCCATTACAGATGGTGAGATATTGTTTCCGCTGGCCACTACTAGATCTAGATCTGGTACTAGCCATTTTAGCCAGTGGAAAATATATAAGTGATTTATTATTTTTCTTATTTAATAGGAAATGTTTTCGAGTGTGGCTCATCTTGTGGCAGCATTGCCAGATAGCACCTAACAATCATGGAGCAGTTAATCTTCAGATGTTAACTATAAAAACATAACCACCGCACGTGGCCACTCCTGAAGTCTTGCCCCTGTGAGGACCTGTATATCCCACTGAATCCCAGCAGTTTGGCCTTGGTTTCAAATATGTCATTGTTGTAGAAAATCTGGTCATGAGATGCATTCAGAGGTCCTCCCAGCACTCAAGTCGCACCTTTGTGGGGATGGGTATACCCCGGCAGTATGGCCATGGAATATTTCATTAAGAAAATCAGAAATGAGACACATTCACTAGAAATCCTCCCATGTAATATAACTAGTGGCAGTTTTAGCAAAATGGATAAGACACCTGCACAAAAAAACAGAAATCAGCGCTAGCGGTATGGGTTCAAACCTAAAGGAGAACCTGGTGACGAAACAAAGGTGGGTGAAGAACACCAGAGTCATGAATTCGGTGTGGCCGGGGTTCTAGAAGATGTCAGGAAGTTAAAGGCTGAAACATCTAATGAAAGAATCCAAACTTCCTCTGTTAAGATCGTCATCTGCCTCGCTCCATCTGAGGAGTTTCTTACCATTTAATATTACTAGACCTATCTGGATCTTTTTCTATTTATGTACAATGGTTAGTGAACATATTATAATTTGCAGATCATCCGGGTGGTTCAGAAAATACACACACACAGAAAAAACCAAATTTATAAGCTCTGGAGGAGGGGTAAACAAACACAATTCTAATGACAAAACCCCCACATTCCCACATTCATTCAGAAACACCGACAAACACCAAGTGCTGGAATCTGACACCCCAAATGGCCAGGGGAAAACAGGAGAATGCAAAGGAGAGGCAGTGGCAGGCTGGATAGTGGTACATGCAGTAACATGGCCTCCAACCCCTTAAGTGAAGTTAAACACTGGTGAATCGCGCCCCCCCCCCCCTTGTTCCTCTTTTAATTATGAAAAAATATTGATGAAAATGCAGGGCAAGAGGAAGTCACTGTTTTTTTGTTGTTTTTTTTTGTTGCTTTTTCTGTGATGCAGAATGTTTATTAAATATATGTACATGTATTGCAAAATGTGTTAAGTATTAATTAAGTCCATTAGCTGTAGCTATCTGTGTAAAGATTTGCCAGAAAACTAGTGCCATTGCCAGGCTGGAAAGTGGGGGAATATAATCTAGAAAAAAAGCACATAAAAATCACGATGGAGGCATCAGGGCTTGGAACAAAGTTAAAATGGCAAAGAACCTGGAAAGTAAGAGAGGAAGGGATGTAAATATCCACATAGTAAAACAAAACAAACCCAAACAAAGGTATCCTGCTTTCTTTACAGGTTTACACAGTGAATAACGAGTCTTGCTACATACTGGTGCAAGGTGTACCCAGTGTTGGAGCCACTCAAGAGTTACAAAAACTATGTGCATCATTTGGACAGATTGAACAATTCAATCCATTGGATGATTACCCATGTGAAGACAAATATACAGAGGTGTATCTCATCAAATACCACAGAATTCAGTCAGCTAGGTAAAATGCAAAAATTTAATTCTTTGGTCTTTGATGGCTTTTAACCTTCACCCTGTGCGGGGCGGCAAAAGTCGCCCAGGTCAAGCTGACCGCGCCACGCGCAAGCCCTATTTTCAGGCGTCGGGTCACTGACCTTTTTGAGACGTAACCACCGTGTTATTGTTCACTGAATCTCTTCTAAATCAAACGCATTGTGACATGGACATGTTAACCAGTGAACGACTGGTCGGAATCACAAAGACTAAGCTTTCAAAGGCTCTCCCCACACTTTCAAAAGATGTAACATCGACATGCGAACTGTTGCTCAACAAATTTGCAATATTATCTCATTTTCTCACAAGCTGACCACCATCTGGAGTTGTCTGTATCTAAGAACCAATCAGAAACAAGCTCTGAAATAATCTTTGCCCCAAATGCCCACATTGGTTTATTAGTATGTGTCAATCAGGATGAAACCATTTGTGTAGGGCTTGGGAGGGCGTGGCTAGTTATCATGCTTCGTTCTCACGAAAACTACAGCTGTCAGTTTGGAATCGTAAGTCAGATTATTGGTTAGAGACTGACAGACTAAGGTTTTGCTGGTTAATTCATTATCAAGCGTGATAAGGCATAGCAGCGAATGTTTTCATACCGATCAATAAAAACCGAACCACGTGGACAGCGTATGTGGTCATCGTCTAGCGGCAAGGGTCAGTGACCCCAGATAAGATTCTCCGTGAGTAAGGTCACTGACGGGGCAGCGGGCTTTACGGGTAGCGCGCGGGGTATGGGTTAAGCTGCAGGTAATAGAGGTAAAGCTTGTACAGAAATTCATTCAGTTGTGAGCATTTCAAAGAAGATTGAGAATAGATAGTGGAAACTGATTTGGCCCCTTGGAAGCTTAAATGGTCTTAAGTGCCACTGCCATTGTTTTGAGAAAAACCAGGTTAAGTTTTGACATGTCTCTGTTTTATGTAGTTCTAATATGTTTTATTGAAGGTGTACAATCCTTAAATGCTCCATGTTCAATTGATGATGTTTGCTGAAAATTCAACAATCCAGGACTGCCAGAACTGTAATGTTAATTCACTTTCTGTAAAATTGGCTAGTAAAAAAAAAATTAAGCTTTCACCAAATGCTTGTACAAATCATTGTAAATCAGTATAGTTATTAATTATTGAATTACTTAAGCTGACTAGCTTCTTTTCCACACAATAATTTCCTTTGTACGCAGGTTGTAATGTGCGTGCATGCGGATAGCTGAAAGGGAACACTTTTGGTCAGCACACCTTTGTCATAGTATAATTTTGGTACTTAGCTAAAATATCATGGCAAAACACTGTTATCAATTCAGTGTTAACATTAGTTAATCAGTAATCTTGAATGAATTGCACCAAACAATATTACACACCAAAAATAAATGTTGTAGATTTTTTTTTCACTCGTTTTTTTAGCTCGCACTTGCATTGTGTTTTCACCTTTCCAACCCACAGATATGCCAAAAGGAAACTTGATGACCACTCATTCTTTGGTGGGTCAATGCATGTTTGCTACGCCCCGGAGTACGAGACTGTAAACGAAACTAGAGCAAAGTTACAAGATCGCCGCAGAGCTGTAGCTGCTAAAATCAGTCAACATGGTAAGATGGAAGTTGTTGGTGACAGTTCCAATGAGTAACATTCATCACCAGGTGGCATATCATATGATGTTGGCTATCACTGTCTTTGCTCTTCACACTGGTAGTTTATGGTTATTAAAGAAATAATTCTGTAGGACTTTCTATGGCCGTTTTCTAGATTGTTTAATATTTTTTCTCTTCATTATCTGTCTTTTCCTCTCTATCCCTCAAATGTTTTTATTGTAAGTAGGCAGTAAGTGCATAGAATGGTGTTTGTAAAAGTCACCAAATTTATGTTCAGGATGCTTGAATTTGAAGTGTTTTGTTACAATGAATCATGAGATATCCAAAGGCTTTTATTTTATTAATAACATTTTAATAACATATTGGCAGGCTTTTTGTCCCATAAATGACAAACATTTTGTGTATTTCCAAATAAATCGTTGGTTTCATGATGAAGGGGTGAATAGATAACAATAGCTGTACAACAAAAAAGGCAAACACTTAACTTATGTGCATAAAGAAGGGGCGAATAGGTGAAATTTGAGATATTCACTCTTTTGTGGTTATTAAAAATAAATTGCATGGGGCTTTACCCAACACGAGCAATTTTGTTAAATCTCATATAGTTTTTGAGTTAGGTATTATGGCGAAAAGATGAGAAATGCATGATGAGAGTAGTACAAAATTTCCCAAACTGAATTTCTCAGAACACTAACTTTGGCGGGTCATCCCTTCATCATACAGAGAAGTTAAACTTTAGCCTTTTCATTGTACAGTTGTTGATATCTATTCGCCCCTGCATTATGAAACCAATGAAATGTTAATCTGAATGTTTTTCATTTTTGGACACCAGTACGATTTATTGCTGATAATGGAAAGTCTTTGGTTTGCGTGAATTGTTATTTTATTCTTTGACATTATCGATTTCAGCAAGGGATGCGGCAAAGCAGATTTCATCAGTTAAAATGGATCTGCAACTGCAAGCCATGCCTACACAGAGCACTGCAGAAAGCCCTACATTAGAAACATCAGTGTCAAATACACAGTTGCTGCCACTGGGATTTGGAAACCATCCTGAATCTGTTGAAACACCTCCTAACTCTGTGACAAACACAGGAGCTCAAATACAAATCTATTCCCGTAACTCTTCAGAAAACAGAGTCCCCAGTTTATCTTCCAGTAATCCCCCAGAAAATGAAGTCCCCTGCAACATGCTTGAATTGAAACATTCAACATTTGAGCTACCACTGCCACCCAGACAAGATCCTAATGCAAAATCTCAAAGACAAAAGAAACATAAATATGAATTTGCACGAGTTCCATCTGCCCATTCAACATTGCCCGCAGGCTTTGAAGGGCAGATAACCTCTGGTGGGTCAGGGCAGTCTTCTGGTTCAGGTGATAAAAGTCATCATAGCATTGGCCACTTTTCATCAAGTGGTACATCAACACCTCACTCAGGGAGTAAATCTTCCTTGACCACTGCACCCATTATAGTGAAAAACTACAACCCATCCAAGTTGACACCCAGATTTGTTCCCAGGCAAGCTGTGAAGACAAAGTTATCGGAGCAGTCACATGAAATAAAGGTTGTGAACAGTAAAACTGATTCATTAGATCAAGAAATCAGGAAGAATGCCTTCCAGCTGAGGGAACCACAGGGACCTGCAGTCATCCCTAACAGAAAAAGAGAGTTGACAACTGCAGCTCAGCAGTCAGTCAGTGAAACCATCAGCGAGATACGCAACAAAATATCAAAGGTAAAATTTAAAATTCTTCAGTTTGTTCATTATTATTATTATTATTATTTTATATAGCGCAGATCCATTTTTAAAATGCTCTATGCGCTTTACAGACGAAACCTGTCAACCACAGAGCAGAATGGAGCGCCGGCGAAGCGCTCAACACACTACACTGCTTCTTTCTCTCTCACTATCTCGCTCACTCTCTCTCTCTATCTCAGAGCAAATTGTGACGCAGCCTGTTAGGCGCAGTACACAACTCACAATACAAATAATATTTGAATATTTATTAATAATAACATATATTTAATAATGAATAATAAATTTTGTTGTTGCTGGTGGGGAGATGATATGGATAAATTTTAATCTATTAATTTCAATTTTGCCCGGGCAGCGGCCTGTTCGGCCTGCTCTTTACGATTTCCAACTGCCAAGGTGTCTTTAACATGCGCAACGTGCACACGGGCCCTCCGAATTTTTTCGTCCTTATCCGAGAAGACTAGGTACTCGATCCTACCCCACAATAGGATCAGGGACTTGAAAATATGAGAAAAATCCCAATTTCCATCATGCCTACACTGCCCGGGTTTAGAACCCGAGACCCTTGGCATGAGAGGCGAGCACCTTGCCTCTAGACCACCTTGTCCCCAATTCATGTCTATTGTGGTTGTAATGTAAGTGGTAAAACAAGTACTGTGAACGCAAAGATGCCACCCATTCCAATTTTTCTTCAGAAAGGGTCGTGATTAGTTAGGCCTGTATTCGGATTTTCAGTACTTCCCGCAGTCAGCATTTTTTCTTTTCGTTTTCGTCTTCCAAATTCTAGTTTTTAAGTGTAACTTTTGCCAAAGGCACTGACTCGGAATATCGCAATCATTTCAGGAATAAAGCAGAAGTTAGTTCTACTTCATTATGGCTTCTTTTGCACCGTTTAGGCATTTGTTCACTTGCCACGAGTGTGGTTTACATTCTTTGTATGGTTTCATATGGCAACGATTCTAAACCTAGCTGGATCCATTCGCCTATGTCCAAGTGATATATTTGGTGATTGTGTCAGGAGAAATCCTAAACCTAGCTAAATCTATATATGTTCAGTCAATTCACCAAGCTGGATATTGTATGAGTGTAAAAGTGATTTATTTGGCAGCAACTGTGATGGAAGGTAGTGGAGAAATCAACCGAATTATATAAAAGCGTGCTCTGTCGGCAGCAATTGTGACTGAAGGAGGATCAGTTTTAAACTTATTTGGACCTAGATTTCCAAAGTCTGAGCCATGGAGAAAGTTGATGTTGCATGGGCACAAATTGCCACATTATTATGAGAGTGGCAAAACACTAAAACAGCACATAATGCCAATGGGCAAACATTATGCAGGGCATTTGTACATCTTCACAAGCAAATATCCAGCATATCAAGGCAGCTCCAATCAGACATTCCAGCCAACAGCTCCAGAGCAAAGTTCAGTTTTGCTAAATGTTCCCGCAGGGCTCATACTCAGCTTTGGCCAAGGCCAATACAAAGAGCCGATAATAAGATATGGTTGAATTGAACTTAAAATGGTGTGAGTGTTTAAAGGTTTTCGGCTGCCATTATCCGCCAACATTATCGGCGGATACTGCCCAGGTTTAGTCGCCAATAATGTTGGCGGATACTGCCCAGGTTTATCCACCAACATTATTGGTAGATACCAGAGACTCTATATTTATATACACGGCAGATACTGCCCAGGTTTATCTGGCAACACTATTGGCAGATCTTGGGCCGCCAACAGGATCAGTAGATAAAGCTCGGGTTTATCCGCAGGTATTGGTGTTGACTAATGACAAAAACACAACAAACAAACTGGATTTATCCCTAATGTTGTTGGATTTTTAAAAAAAAATTACCAAACAGATTGATTTGCTGAAGAAAAAGACTTTTCTAAGAAAAGAAAAAAAAAAAAAAACTACCCTGCTGAGAATCGAACCACTGTCCCCCGATCGCCAGGTGAAGATACAAAAAAAAAAATCAATTTATTCTGTTATTGTTCTTGGATTTAAAAAAAGAAAACATTGATTCCTAATAAAAAGTCTTTTATAAAAATTTTTTTTTAAAACTGCCCTGCTGAGAATCAAACCACGGCCCCCTGACTGATGAGGAAAGATACTAACCACTACGCTACAGAGAACCCTGACTAAGTGTGAGGGAATTTTTACTAAATAAGCACGACTAAACCAAGAAACCCATGTCTACAGATAAAACCTGAACCTTCATATTATGTATCCATTTATTCAATAAAATTTCATTTTTATTCAGAAAAGCCTCTCCAGTTTCAGTCATGCCATCCTTTTCAAAACGTGCGCAATACGAATGTTGATCGGGATGAACAGAATAAAGGAGAATGATGTAGAAAGGTTCAAATCAGGGGAGATCACTCGCAAATATAGAATTTATGTTGGCGGATGAAAAAAATCCTAGGGAAATTTTATCCAACAGTATCGGCGGATGAAAAAAATCCTAGGGAAATTTTATCCAACAGTATCGGCGGATAAACACTTTGAAGGTTTTGTTTCAGCCTATTCCCGTGTGATCAAAAAGAAAATGTACTGGCATAATTTTAATTTTCATTGTTGTTCATGCTGGTTCAGATTTTTTTCACTGGATTCAGATTTTCTCTTGACTTGATTCAGATTTTTGTTTTAATAGGGTGGCATCTCTGTGAACATATAAATGTGCTGAAGTGAAACACACAAATTGTCTGTTTTCTTGGAGATGGGCTTGTCATGTAACTGAGGTACATGTATCAGCTGCCTTACTTATAGAACACTATACCTCATGTTTGTATGCAATCTGTACAACCAATGGTATAAAAGTAGTTGGAGTATCATTCACTGATTGTCTACTTTGATCACTACTGCAACAATAACTCTGACTTTTCAGTTGAAACAAACTTCAGACAACATAACCCAAATATCAGCAGAAAATATGTTGTGAAACAGAATTCAATATAATTATGATTGTGTTTACATGTGCATTAACAGTGGCACCTTACATGTTAGGTATTTAGAATGGTAACATTGGGGATGTAATGGTCTACATGTATACACAGGTAATTATTTTGCCCTTGTCAGGATACACAAGTGAAAAGCAAGAACAGCAAATTTTGTGTAAGTTTCTCTATACGTATATAATATATACAGTGAATATGTCAAAAGTACAGTACATGATGTAAATGTTTCTGAGGTCCACATTCATTAGAAGTTTCGGAGCTCTGAGTAGAGATTGGGTTTTTGACAGAGAAGATGTTTGGAGCCTTTTCTGAACACCGTGACTGTATGACACATGAACAATTTGTATCTCTGCATGCACCTATAATCACTTTTGTTGTTTTTTTCTCTATTCAAAGGTCATCACAGAGGGGATAAAAAAACAGAGTTGATCTTCATTCTGAACATTGATTAGGTCACAATCAGTTACCCTGGAAGACATAAATCTCTACATATTGGACCAAATGAAAGGAATACATGTATTTGTGTGTGTGTACTGCATTATAAATAAACATGTGAAAGGATCAGGTCAGGATCAGAAATACCAAGTTTTTGGACCCTTCCTGTATTGTGCTGTGTTGGTGTGAGTTACAAGCAACGATTGCAGTGTGAATGATTTTGAATTGTGTGAGTGCCCAGAGTCGCAATTTCAGATCAAGAGTTTTCAACTGCCATCTTTAAAAATGTCCATCCTTACAATTTTTTCTTTTGCTTCAATATAGGCCTGCATGTGTAGTTTTTTATGTGATCAAAAGATCCCAAAAATGGATATGGTAGTGAGTACTGAACAGCTTGACAGAAAGTATGAATTTATTCTAGCAAACTTTAGTTTATGTATATCCCTGCTTGACAATAAGATATTGTATGTAGATGGTACATGTACTGTGTTGTGACTGCATTCTGGAGAGGCAAAAAGATGATCACTGCAAAGAGAGGCAAAGTGAAAGAATATCTAGTGAGCCAGAGGGCACGGGAAAGTAAGAGAGGGAGAGAGAGAGGAGAAAGTTGAGGACAAAAAAAAGCGCAGATGAATGTCCGTGTGTTTGTGTGCAACAGAAGTCATTAAATATCTCTGAGTTTTTCAACTGTCTAGCTCATCACTCAAACCTGTCAGTGCCACAGCTAAAATTTTCATATTGATATATATGCATGTGTAATGTACTGTATTGACTGCATTTAGGTTGCATCTGTACATCACATGTTGACAGGTGGTTTGTGGAAAGGAAGTTATTGGTATATTGCAGGTAATGGTGCAGTGGTAAAGACCAGGGCTATGTGTAATTCATTGTTCTTAGTTCCATTCAGTTCAGCTTTTTATTTTTTTTTAATACCATGCTATTTTCAACCCATGCACATTTTATGTGATAAGGTACAGCCTATACAGTTTATAGAGAGATGGAGGATAACACAAAAAGTGGGTAAAAATAGGTTTTATCTCAAAAAGTCTCTTGTGCTTGTAAATTTCATCTGATCTATCATCACTGTTTGTACATGTACTTGAAAACCAAATGTTCCTAAAGCCAAAAAAAAAATGTTTAAAATGCAGATAAAATGTTACCTATTGTTACATTGATTGTGCTTCACTCTGATTTCTGATCATCCAGCCAGTCATATCGTTACGTACATGCGCTAGAAATGGCAAACATGAAAAGATCACTCATTAAGACAGTACATGTATTAAGGAAGCGACAGATGAAATTTATGGGGCATGTTTATAGAAAAGGAAGGGTGGAAGAACTAAGTATGGCAAGAAAAATCAAAGGGAAGAGAAGTGGAGGACGCCAACGTGCAACATTCGTCAATAGCCTGAACACATGGGCAACCAATAACACAATGAACAACAACTCATTCATGAGGGCCTCGAGTGAAACAGTGGGATGGAGAACCACAACCGTCAATGCCTGCTCCAGACAAGACACTTGATGATGATGATGATGATGTATGTTAAGTGGGAAAAAAAAAAAAAAGAATAAATGAACAGAACAAGTTTTCAATTTTTTAAAAATTTTTTTTTGTTGACTATTCAATTTTATTATAGGAAAGAAAAGGAAGTCACTAAGCAATGAGGTTTATGATAAAAATATTTCAAGCAATGCACTTTTTATATGGTATTTGTTCATTCAGTACCTCAATCCATTGCTGACCTACATACAGGAAGTAGGTCACTGGCAAGTCAGAACATCCTACAGGAAAACAAACCACTCGCCATCTGTACTGTGCAATCATTCAAATAGTCAGAACACAAGACAACTGAGAACATGACTGCAGCAAGGAACTAAATTCCCTTTCTGTCACCTTTTACACCAGAAAACTTCATCACACCTGAGCACTTTACACAGTCTCTCTAGCAACAAAATATAAAAGATGAGTGTTACTAGTGAAACCAAATCCAGGGCAGTGTGGTAAACTAGCGTAACTCAACATGTATAAGTTTTGAGTTAAATTCTGAAAACCAAGGGTTAAATCGTCGCTACGCTGCAAGACTCCCGTAATTAACCCTAGTCCTGCGGGAGGCCACTATATTGGCCTCCCCGCGCAACACGGGAGGCCGTTATTTTGTCCGACACGCTTAACCGCGGGTCCTGCGGGAGGCCACATTTTTGTATAGCAACGGTGCGCCTCGCGATTTGGTTATTCGGTTGCCAAGGCTGTCGTTTTTTTCACGTTTTTTTTTCACACTATTTTCGCATGTTTATCTATCCTGTCACCCCTACTATATCTAACAAAATGGTATCGTCCGATTACGTTTATTACGATGCAACTATTCGTCATACTCGTGTAATAGTACTGACGGTCTGAAGTTTGAACTGGGGAAAGTCTTGGGGAAACTTTTACTTTGATGCTGGTTGTCGTCTACATGTGAAATGAGAAGAAAGGGGCCATGTGCGTATTTGAGACGCCGTTCTACGTCTGTAATTGTGAATTCCGATGTAATGTTAGGGCATGCTGCATAAGGGAGTCTGTCAGTAGGTTTTTCATCAGGGAAAACTGGGAGAAAATGACCGACTTTGTTGTTGGTCGTTGTCTTTATTTGATGTGGTAATTAGAGAGCTACTGTGTTCCTTTGATTAAACCGCTTTTCAGTATATGTATGTATGTGCTCTACGACCTGGAACTGGAAATCAAATCTCTCGCTAAAACTAACATTATAGTAAGTGAACGCTTTACACAGTAGAGGGGGGAGAAGAGTAAGTGAACGCTTTACACAGTAGAGGGGGGAGAAGAGTAAGTGAACGCTTTACACAGTAGAGGGGGGAGAAGAGTAAGTGAACGCTTTACACAGTAGAGGGGGGAGAAGAGTAAGTGAACGCTTTACACAGTAGAGGGGGGAGAAGAGTAAGTGAACGCTTTACACAGTAGAGGGGGGAGAAGAGTAAGTGAACGCTTTACACAGTAGAGGGGGGAGAAGAGTAAGTGAACGCTTTACATAGTAGAGGGGGGAGAAGAGTAAGTGAACGCTTTACACAGTAGAGGGGGGAGAAGAGTAAGTGAACGCTTTACACAGTAGAGGGGGGAGAAGAGTAAGTGAACGCTTTACACAGTAGAGGGGGGAGAAGGCAATGTCACGATACATGTGGTTAGTAAATTAAGCGAATGGCTTAAAAAATAATTTGTTCACCTGAATGGCCTGACATAGGGACAGAAAAAGCGCAGAGGTCTTGGGAACATGACAAAACATGTGCTAAACGGCATGTAAATGCAGAAAATTCTTGATTTGGGGCCTTCCATTTCACAATAAAACCTACTGCATATCATCACAAGTACTTTATCCAAATATCATAGGGGTCCCTTACGATTTATCCACCACTATTGTTGTTATTGCATCCTGAAGTATACGCAATACAGGTGTTCACACGGACCCGATTGACCCGACCGCCGAGGTTATCGGCAACACGCGAACGATCGGCTGACTGGCCGCTGGCTATCCCCGCACGGGGCGTTACGTGGACGAGTTCACTCAACGCAGGACGAGGGTTAACATTTTTGGCCAAAATCACTTTTTTCGTTCTTTGGGTCTGAAAATCAATGGCGCACCTTGTGTCAAAAAGCTCGTGGCTCAATTCCTATAATATAAATAATATTGCAATAATTGCTGGCGGCAATAAGCCAAAGAAAATCAGTTTTTTGGCTCTCTTGTAAAATCTTTGAAATGTTAGTTACTGGAGTCTTGCAGTATAGCAACAATATAACATCTTCTTGAAGTATAGTAACTACATGTATTGTAGTGATAATAAGAATTATTCAGTTTTTTGGTTCTTGTGAAGAATTTGTAAAAAACCGAGTTGCGACAGTGAATAATGTGGCCCCAGTGATAGCCTATGAAGGAATCACCATCTGGTGATATGAAAGATGTGTTACACAATTTGTATTAAACTGTTTATATGATACTATATTATATATTCACTGTAAAACCCTTCCTTTCTGATTCTTGACAAAATGTTCATTGCCCCGCAACATCCAATTCACTTTGGTTTTCATCCAAATCTGAAAATTTGCTATTCACTATCTGTTTCTTCCCCAAATCTGACTACATGTGCGTGATCATCATTCCAACAAGAATCAGTTCTGAAGAAGATTCAAATGCCCGCCAGGCGGAGTGGCAGGAAAAACTCTGCCAGATACTTCCTACTGTTCTCACCTATGATCTCTTAATACAACAAATTCTGACAGATTCCAGTATAAAAGCAAGTGGAACATGCAAACACACGCACTCTCTCTACATAACTACATGTATTAAAATCCTGTCATATGCAAATATGCAAAGAATTTCCTAACAAAATACATTGTACATGTATGCAATGCCATGACTGGACATTTCTTGTTCCAAAACTCTCTTCAAAAAAAAAAAAAAAAACATTTTCACATGAAAGTTAACCCTCTCTAGAAATAAAACCAAAAACTTGCACAGCTGATGAGGGAAAATGAGAAATGGTGGAGTTTTTGTTTCTTCAGCATGTTATCTAAGGTTCATGTGTTTACCATCATTATATATATATACATATATACTTCTCAATCTTACGAATGTTCAGTGTCTGAATATCATATTCTTAATCATCAGGTTCAGACACAAACCTGTCAAACTTACAGTGTTCAGTATGAGTATGAAGTTGACCAGATACAGAATGGGAGCTGAGATACATGCCAGGATGTTGCAACCACACACGCGCAAAACTCTCTTGATATCGCTAGATCAATGCAGCTGCTCATAGCAGACATTTCTGTCTGTTCACAAACATACCAGACTACTGTCTGTCATCATCATCAATCAGTGGGTCAGAATATTGCATTTGGAACTGCATTAAATAATAAAAATTATATCCTGTTAATAAATTAACCCTTTCCTGTCTAATGGGCGCCACCAGCTTCATTCCCTTATCCCAAGACCTGCCTCAGATTTCATGCTGTGATCGCAAGCAATGGGAAATTTCTATATAAAAGTTTAATTTCCATACACATCATTTTTTTTTTTCCACATAAACTCATTGATTATGAAATGGTGAAATTATGACACGGCATAACTCTGACTTTCAATATCTCAGGGGCAGCTCAGAATATCAACATTCGTTTTCACAGGTAAATTCAGCACTACTCCGATAACCATAGCCAAATCGCTGCCATGAAATGATTTGCACAATAATTAATTATGTTGGCCAAAGACATATTATGGCACATCAGAAAGAAGGCGGCAATGTCGCATTAGGGAGGAAAGGGTTAACCTTCAGCTGTACAAATGGACATGTAAACCTGACCTTGAACTGTGAATATGAGGACTCAAGTCATTTGAGACATGCACAAATAGGGATTCTTGTAAACGATGCACACATGGAATTCGGAGACACAAGCAAATTGTCCGAGTTCATCCATTTTCCTATGCAAGCCGATGGGCAAAACAATGCAAGCAAACAATGTATGACTTAACAGTTTTTGAAATAATGTCTACTAAAACAATGTGTGGTATGAACATTAATTCAATTATTGATCTATTCATGATAGAAAACTAAAATTTTGATGCCATTCTGTGACTATAGCTAAATGATTTTGGTATGATTTTCAAAATATACACACGACAAACACAATCCACGAGAACATTAAAAAAAAAACGGACAAAGAAAATATAATGACTGATAGAGTCAGCTGTGTATCAACAATGTTGCATGGGAATTTTTTCTAAGTCTGTAGCCTACATGTTTCATGTAGACATATCCTAGGACTTCATCCCATCTATTCAAGAATCATTCACACAATCAAAGACAGCACATGTATTTGTACTGCTTGGCCATTCTCAAACAACAAATAATAAAGACTCAGCATTGCTCTCTGTGCAAGATGGGACTCCTCTGCTGGCTGCCGAAGATTGACGAAATATTATAAAAACCACAGAAAAATTGTGGGGTCGCAGCAAGGCTATAAGCAATGTCAAAATTGGGCAAAAAGAACAAAGTTGTATGGGTGGTATTTCTAACGCGGGGCTTTGCTATATACAACTTTCTCTTTTTGCCCGATTTTGACATGGCTGCAAAAGATTTGTCTTACTGGAAGTCTGTGCTTTCAACAGTCAACTGACAACTGCAAGTCTGCCAACTAATTGATCACTTCAATAAGGGACAGCTCAAAAAACACCTATACCAACCTATTTATAAGGCAAACTTGAACTTGACAGTTGGTTATGATTTCTATGAAATATTTAAAAGAGAACCCGGATATTAAACATAAAACACTGCAACACACTTCACAGATCACATAACCTAGTCTACGTGCACACCACCGTCACTCACTTGCACCGTGCTGACCTTAGTTTTATGCCCAAACCTGGCAACAATTTCTTTTCTTTGGTGTAAAAAAAAAAAAGTTTTCTCCCGTCCTTCCCAAGACCCTTAGTACAAGATGATCCTGTAAAATAGAGGACAGTTGGCAGATCTGCAGTTTGGAATCTTATTGAATGTCATGGCCTTCAACTGACTACTGAGACTGTCCTGAGAGCATTATTTTGTTCAAGTTTTATACATTGCTCAAAAACTAATTTATGGTCTCATCAGTACGACAGTAGTGATGCAGGACTACTGTCAGTGTTGGGAACAAATGTTTCAGAATGAAACTATAGCTGACAAACAGTACACTTTTCTGACTTAAGACAAAGAGCAAATCCTCACAAAAATCACCACTTGCACCTCAGATTGTCTGACACCTAATATGTCATTCCTTTCATTTCTCAATCCATGCTTACAGACCGCAAAAATGAAGAAAGACAAATGTGTTTGAAATTCCACGCCTCCACAAAATTTGTATGTCTCCTAAGACTACAAAACTCTGAAGTTCAATCCCTGCATCCTTCCCTACTTCACATATTATGATACTGAATTACGTATGAGCCTCAACAATGTTTGAAACAACATAAGACAATGATGATTCATAATAATAATAAAGATCTGTGAGTTTCTGGCTTTTTAGCATTACATAAATAACTCACACTTTACTTCTCTCCATGGGTTAACACATACATATACATGTAGTCACAACAACAAGTAAAACATGCACGCAGTTTAAAAAGTTGAAAGATAAATTGGTTTACCATTAGAAGATGTTTTGTTACCTGAGTACTTCACCTGTTCATGAATCTAGCTCCTGCTAAATGCACACAGTAATTACAGAAGAGAAGGATAATGCTTTCAAATGTTAGACTCATGTAATTCTCAAGTCCCATGCAATCCCATACATGTTTATTCTCATTAGTAGGATTGCCATGAACAATTATCAACCACTTTTCATTTCATTAACAAAATTCAGTCCATTCATACAGGGATGGGAACTAGCGATAAAAAATAAATTCCTGAACTTTTGATATAATGCATCCCTGCCAATCACAATACACACTGACATATATATATATATATATATACAGTGGAATCTGCTTAAAATGACCTACAAGGGACCAGAGATACCTGGACACTTTATGGGAGGTTCATTAACCTTTTTCAGGGGAGTTTGAATTTGGTTTGTACGAGGCATCAGCACAATAATGGTCATTTTGTGCCCTTCATTGTTTATTTCAGTACACTTTCTTTATTTATATTTTGTATTCAGAGCTGTTAAGTTTAACATAGAATTAAATACATTCACATAATTTTAACACAATAGTAAAATTCAAAAAAAAGTTTCACGGGAAGTAGGCCAAGGACATTGGCACATCCTGCGAGATTTGTGTCTCCTTACTGGAATGGCATCCTGAATGAATATGTGCACTGCTTTTGACCTCTTAATACAGGCATCAACTACAGCATTGCAGAGTTCATTTTAAGTGGACATTGATTCTGATTAGTTCATTCAAACCAAGTTCTCAATTAAAGTGAGTTTACTTCAGACAGACTCCACTGTATACACTCATACATTTTCCACTTCAGGTAAAGAAAAAAAATACTAAAAAATCCAGAAATCAGGAAATTTCCCCAGAATTCCCATCCCTGAGAGAAATCCTGTCACTTGAACTTGTAATACCATGGTATGGAAATTCTCACAGTATAAATAAAAGAACACAAATGTTACTACAGCACTCTCTCTCTCCAATCTCTTTCATAACACATAAAATAACTTGTTTTCTCAAACCAAATTAACTGGGTAGATGGAGAGAGTCCACATGGAAATGATCAGCAAAATCTTTCACTGTGAGCCACTGTTACACAAAAGGATCCTCTTGAACCAGGATATCCTCACTGCGTGCTGACGTAGTAAGTGAGTAAAGTGGCAGGATGGATGTCACGCCCTGCATTGCCCTCCCCCCCACACATTTATCACAGTCATCAAACTGCATATATCCACATCGCCCATCAAATCCTAAGTTCTGTTGTTACTTGTGGCCATCATTGTAAAACCAGACCAACCTGTCAGGAAGGACAAGAAATATTGAGATAATGAAAATTTGGCCAGTCACAATTTATCTACTGATATACTACAGAGACCTCCCAACAAGTACAAGCAGGATGTGGGGAGATTTGGTTAAAAAAGTGGGGTGATTTCGCAAAAAGCGGGGAGGTTACCGTAACCGCTCAGAAGCTCAACACATACACAAAGAAAAATTAAATACAACCACCATATAAATTTTTTTTTAAAAATGTGTTACATACTGCCCCCCACCCCCGTACTGAAAATGAGGATAAAAATGCTACTCTCAAAATTGCCACCCCTAAGTTTGCAAGACCTCAGTAGATATGTGTAAAACATTTTTAACACGGCTGAAGAAAACCTAGGGACAATATTCATGCTAAATCTAAGCAGTCTGGTCTGATTAACCTACTAATTCAATGCCATGATCAGAAAGTTAGCTTGATCTTTTGGGCACTAGAGTTGCTATAACAAGAAGAAGACAGTCCCTCTGTCACTTTAATGGCAGATTAATTACAATCAGATAAACTGAGAATCTGTGGGGTGGTCTTAATTTCACAAAAAAGCTATTTTCATTTCTTTGAAAGTGTTTGTTTTTTTTCATCAGATAAGGTTTTTTTAACATGTCAGCAATATCCTTCGCAGTAAACAGAAAATTAAATAAACCTGCAAGTTTATGACCACTGGATATTAGAATTTCAATGTCTCACTGTGACACCTGAATAACCTGAAACACTACATTTTTCTTTTCTAGAAAATTCAATGCACCAGACTCCTGGTATTTCTTATTGACAAACTTCCTTAAGATGATTCACTGCCTTTTATCCCATTTTTCTGGTGCTGATTCATTTTATGGCTTTCATAAGTGCTGAAAATGAGGGTAAAAATGTCACCCTAATGTATAATACCAACACTTGATTTTTCAAACCTCCATAGGTCTATGAATTTATGTAAAATATGCCTACGCTGTGTAGTCTCAGGCCGATTCTCCTTAGCTCAGATCCCCCCTCCTCCATGATGCTACTACTGCTCATGAGGGGAGGCAACACTAGTCCTGACTGGCCATCACTTGCCTCCACCAGTGCCGTCTATAATCTCTTTCCATATTCCGAAAATCCAGATTTTTAAAAAAATATTTTTTAATAAAAAAATGCGCTGGCGTCTCCAATACCACAATAGATGTCTGACCTCGGTACTGTCTCCATCCCACCTTCACTCCCCAACTAGCACTGGGTTATGCCACACTTCATGTAACATCTCCGGTGGACATCAAAGTGAGTTGTCCGACACTACCCTAGACATCCCGGCACCAACTAGTCTCGAAACTGTTCTCCGGAAAAACAACTGAATGGGCATTGTGGCCATGGGGTCCCCTCCACGTTAGTTCTTACTCAACCCTCCCTACCCCCCTTCTCTCCCCCAACCATGTGGGCACGTCCCACGCTCCTCAAAGAAAAATACATACACTGTATCAGCCAAGCGGCACTATGAAAAAAGTTATCAGTAATTTTCGTGTGATTTGCAAAACCTTATTTTTTTAATTTTTTTTCCCGGAAGCGGGGAGATTTCAAAGGAACACGGGGAGGACAGGGTTTTATCACGAAAACAGTGAGACTCCCCGCAAAATCGGGAGCTTTGGGAGGTCTGACTATAGTAAGAGTCACGGTCATGTGAAATTCCTCAGTTAAAGTATTGAACTTGCCTTCGGGAGGACTGTCAATGTCATATCTTTGGAGGGGAATATCATCCGCTAACGGTAGTAAGGAAATCAATATCATACAAAAGCTACACAGATAAATTAAAATTATGATAAACATTGCTGCAGTTGTGTATGAGATTGAGAAATGCTGTGCCATCTACTAGTTTTTTATGCTGCAATTATAATTCTACTAATGATCAAAAGCATATCTTTGCAGCTGCAGATGAAATGACATTAAAAAAAAAGTCACTTGTCAATGGTGCTAAAGAGTCCGAGTTAACACTCAGCAATGAAATGTGAAAAATGGCCTGATCTCTCAGTCAATACACAGAGAGAAGACACTATCTACCTGGTTTGTTTCCATATGAGGGCATTTCCAGTTGTACAAGTAATACTGCAGAAAGCCGTCACCAACTCCAAACTTCAATCTCTCCAAGAAGACTTTGTTATCCATCAAGTCCAAGGCATTAAATACATCAAAACCCATCTGGGGAATAAAGGCAAGTCCACTTTTAAGTACACTTGTAAAACACATGATTTGTAAAAACATATATATATATATATATTTTCATGTAAAAAACCATTTAAGATCACAAACAAACAAACAAAAACAAGGCCCTGACTTGACTCTTGACTACATAATTTGAAGAATAGTCAAGATAAATTCTATATTCCATGCTACCCCCTTCAACCGAAACATTTGAAACTAGATGACCTACCGGGCATTGCCCGGAATAAGCAATCATGTGCCCCCCCCCCCCCCACCTCTCTAGCTCTCTCTCTCATATAATAAAAGTAATAAACTACTTAACTACAGTCTTGCTTCAGAACTCATGCGCACCAGAACACTACGCACCAAACTGAACGCTTGATACGGTTACTTTTTATGGCATGCATGGTACTATACATTATGACACAAACATGCAAAAATACAGATGTTACATAGCAATAAACATTGTCATTTTTTAAAAATACATGCTTGAAGTAAACAACTTTTAATTATAGCCATCATCTTCCTTATCTCAATTGCCACCTCCCTACCAAATTTAAGGCCTGAAGTGTGTATAGTTTGGTCAGTTAGTCATGCCAAAGGTTGAAAGTTACTGAAATATATAATCGATGTGTGACAGTTGCTGATAATATATATTTGTTAAATTTACTCAGATGTGATGCTGGCAGAAGTGCCGTAAAGACGATGGCATGGATAAAATTCATCACTCTGTATCCCCTACTTACTGAGCATACATCAACATGATGAAACACATTTATGCTGTCAGTCACCTATGGCATGCCACTGGCCGACGTACAATTTTCGATGGCCACTAGCAGAAATGCCACAACAGGGAACATTCAGGATTTTCAATCAGTTAGCTCCAAATACAATTGGCACCTCTGTAACATTGAATTATCTGCTATTCTAGGCCTGCACAATACTACTTATGTCATGCATGATGACGAAATTCCCATCCAAAAAATAAATTTTTACTCTAAAAGTGGCCATAACGCATTAAATCAGCTAACTGACCAAGTAATATTGGAGTAATTGTTGTTAGGAGACCGTAGTGTAATTACAAAGCTGTTATAGAGATAATACTGAGTAGTGTTCACTGCTCATCTACAGTTTACCCTGTAACATGCCATGGTCCCCTAAACAACAGCCAAGTTGGAAGTTTTTGGAACTTGCTGGAAGAGCGCAGTATTTTACATAGAAAGCTAGAGCCGAGCAGTGAACGCAACTCAATACTTTCTCTATTTGCCTTCATAATACGGCTCAGCTCTGCTCCCCCAACAATATCCAAAAAGTCTATCATGGCAGAGAGAAAATTACCCGCCACTATTAGGGTTAAGGATTCCTCAGAAATAACATTTGCCTTGGTTACTTACATTCTTTGCAACAATCAAGGTATCTTGCATTAAGTCCACCCATGGAGTTTTGGTGCTGGCATTGTAGAAAGAGTAAGCCGCTCTCAGTGACTTATGGACCGGGTGATGCATGATAGTGGATGGAAGAGAGTAGAAGCTGACAAAATCTGTTAACTTGCCATTGTTCTGTCAACAGAATAAAAAATTTAAACATATGACAATACTTCAGGTTTACTTGGCCAAAGAAAAATGATTCACAATAGCACGCAGTTTTACACGTAACATTTGACTAATATTCAGGACAGCAGTGCCTAACAAATCACATATAATTGTAAATGATGCATTTCTTATTTTCTAATTCAACTGTCTCCATCTAAATAAATACAATGACAGACAATAAAAAATTGTGAGTTGACACCCTACATGGCGACGTATAAATCTGTGACAAAATTATCTTACAAATATGACATATATTCTGGGCACAAAACTCAAGTAAAAGCATAACATCATTTCAGATATCAGCAGGTGAAAATATAAATGAAATTTCAGACACAAAAATAATGGTGGGGGATGGGAGTTTGCGCTGACTGGAATTATTGCAGGTTCTCACAGAGTCAAACTGAGGGGAAATTACCAAATCTCATCATCTCCATTCACAACTAAGGGATGAGTCTCTGGGAGCATCCATGTGTGTGGGTCACGCCTCCCTGGCCTCTCAGTTAATGTTTTCACAGTTGAAGCACTGCTCAGTGATTGACACTCACAACATAAAATTAACCCTCTTTAGAATGCAGACAACCAGATTTGGCAATCTTTCCAAAATACTAACCTCCACAACAAAACTGTAGACGATGCTCTGTCTAGGAATAAACCAGTGACGAAACTCACTTTCACTGAACAATGGAACCAGCTGGTATTTCTGCATAAACTGCATGGGATAAATAACAAGTAAAACTTCAGTCAAGCATTCTGGAGCATGAATCCAATCATGGCACAGCTATTTCCATCTACATGCTCCAAACTACAACTAAGACTGTGATCCAAAAATTGCATTCTCTTTGTCACAATAGCACATAATTTTAAAGAGATACTATTAGTAGTAAATATTTTACATAATTTCAGGACATCCTTTCAACCACAAAATGTTTTACATCTAAAGAATGCTTGCATTTATCTTCCTGCCAATCGCTGAAAAGGTTTTACATCGGACATCTTCCCCATCATTTCCCCTTAATCATTATTGATCGATTTAATAATTTATCATTTGCACTGGGAGGTTGACACCTCAAAATGCTACAAACACAGAGAACAGTACTATTTCCTGTGCCATGGAAAGCAGGAATGTCTTCAGAAAAAAATTATTATAATGTTTAAGTGTTTAAAAGGATGTTGGCCAGAATTCATAGTATCCTTGACCTAGGACATGTAATTCACATGTTCAAGTCTCACCTCAGAGACAAGTTTGTATGCTTCAGGAATATCCGCTGGTGTCAACTCCCTGAAACCTGGTGTTTTGGTGGCCTGCACAGAATAAAATTATGGATTCTTGTTAAATTATTAATGCTGACAGAGGCTGGGGAGAGATAAAATCAGCAGAATTATTCTAGCACAACAATTTTAACACTGTTTAAACTCCAAATTTACTAGACAACATGAGAATATATTTATCTAGTGCCTTGATACTGTTCAAAAACAGAGGTAAAATGGAAGAAAATACAACAACAACAAAACATGACAAAATTCAGTACAGCTTCAAAGGTAAAATTCTAAATGTTGTAGTATAAATAAAATATGAGATCTCTTGGCTGCATATCCTCAACATGTGTGAAAAGCAAAATCCCTCCTGTTGCTACTGAGGACATTTACCAGTACAGTTATGTCTTTGTGTTGTATGTGAAATGTAAACATTCGTGAAGCATCTTTAGTTCAGACCCCTTTCGTGACAGGGTGATATATATATGGAATAACATTTTTTTTTTTATTATTCATCATTATCATGAATTCAGCACAATGCATATATACAGCCATCTATATGTCACTGGCGCACCTTTCACATCATCAACTACATGGGTATATGTTTTTCATGAATCAACAACAGAAATTACAATCTGAACCAAATGCACATCAGTGGCCTTTGAACTGAGAAACACTGAGAACACATACCCTCTGTGACACTGACTACTTAATATCATTTCCAGTTTCTTGTTCATTATGATGTGTCAGGTCAGAAAAAACTGCTACTGGTAACATGTAATCCAGTACAACCTGTTTCATGAACTAGTACGCTAGCATGGTATCAGTGGGCGTGCACCTGTTGGTGCAAACGGCCAGGGCGGAGGAGGTTTCATCTAACCCAACGGCCACATGCTAGGGCACAATGTGACCCTCAGTACTTGAGTCCTTCACATTGGCCCCCGGTAGCGGTGTGGTCATAGGCTTGTTTGCCTAAATCACAGACGAAGAATTGAGCAAACTTCCCGGACGCAGCTTCGAAGCTGGCGGCAGCAGGCCAGTGGTTGATTGATAGGGCAGATGGCAATATACCGTCACTCTGGCCTGGATATCGTGACACAGAGCATCCACCAGTATTGGTGTTCTTTGGTTTGGGTCTTTCACCCTAGTCAGTTGGGACTGCGAGGCTGTGGAGTAGCCTACAGGCAGTCGGTCAGGCAATATGACTGTCCCTCTGGCATCCTCCTGCACCTGGATACATTTCCAGTCGTCTTGACCCTGTCTTGCCACTTGGATAAGTTGTGTCCAGGCGAGAGAGTGAGTCTGATGTTTGCGCAGCTCTTTCTCACTAAAAACAAATTCTTTGCGCCAGTCTTAACACTCACCTCGTCTTTTTTCATCTTTGTCTCGTCTTCTTTCCTTTCAAAATTCCAACGGCGATGGGCGAGTGCGGTGGCAGCAGGTTTGGATAGACTGGAAGCTGTTAGCACAGACCTACACGTTGGTGGCTGTGGGCTATGGTCGCTTCATCGTCGATTGAAGTGGAGGCGTGGGGAGGCAGCACCCACAGTAGCTGAGCAGCCTTATTTAAGGATAGCACTGCTCACCTCAACTGAGGAAGGGGCTAGAAAAGGTGCCCTAAAGAAAGCCCACTTCACATCACCCTGTCTGGTATACCGCGACCAGTGGGGATCCCTTTTTGCGGTCGAAACAAAAAGAAATTCAGCTTACTCAGGCTAGGAGCCTGGAATATACGCACACTACAGGACAACTCAAACAACCCGGAAAGACGCACTGCACTTATTGCCATTGAGCTCAGCAGGTACAACCTGGACATAGTGGCACTCAGTGAGACCAGACTCCCTGATAGTGGCCAACTCAAAGAGCTCAGTGGTGGATACACCTTCTTCTGGAAAGGCAAGGGTGCAGTCGAACCAAGACACCTAAACGCCTAAATGTTTCAAAACTCTGCTCAGCTGAGAAACAGAGCGAGCTCTCCTCAGAACTCTCCTCAAAATTGGATTGCGTGACTTTTGACCCTGAGAACATTGAACAGAGCTGGACTGACCTAAATACGACTGTACACTCTTGCGCCAGCAGCACAGTTGGTTTTCCTGTCCGCAAGCACCAGGACTGGTTCAATGATAATGATAATGAAATCAAAGTGCTCATCAAAGAAAAAAATAGTCTCATCCAAGCTCACTGCAGTGACCCCTCTTCCACAGCAAAAGCTGATGCACTGCGTGCATGTAAGGGTGAAGAAGCTGAGGAAAATGAAAAATGACTGGCTTGAAGAGCGAGTAAGAGAAACTCAGAAATATGCCGACACAAACAACACTAGAAAGTTCTTTGAAAGCCTCCGAGCTGTGTTTGGACCATCCCGCTCTGGCACTACGCCACTTCTTGCGTCAGATGGTTCAACACGCATTGTTGAATTGAATTCCATAATTCAGCGTTGGGCAGAACATTTCGGAGGTGTGCTAAATCGGCCATCAAATATAAATACTGAGTCCATTGACCGCCTCCCTCAGACTCCTATTAATGCAGCTCTTGCCAAGCCATTCACAGCAAATGAGACCCGAACTGCCACAAATCAGATGTCCTTTAACAAATCACCAGGCGTGGATTCAATTCCTGCTGAGGTGTATGCCTTCGGTGGAGAAAAGCTTATTGAAAGGTTGACCGAGTTGTTCAATCATATGTTGAAAGCAGGGAAGCTGCCACAGGACTTCAAAGATGCTTCAATCATCCATCTGTACAAAAACAAAGGGGACAGCCAAGTCTGTGACAACCATCGGGGAATCTCTCTACTTTCAATTGCTGGCAAAATATTGGCAAGAATGCTTCTGAATCGCCTTCTTGATCACCTCTCGTCAAATGACTTGCTTCCCGAGAGCCAATGTGGCTTTCGTAAAGAGAGGGGAACGGCGGATATGATTTTTGCTGCCAGACAGATTCAGGAAAAATGCATGGAACAAAATAAAGCGCTGTATATCACATTTGTTGACCTCACAAAAGCATTTGACACAGTGTGTCGTGAAGGCCTCTGGAAAATCTTGGCGAAGTTTGGGTGTCCACCCGAATTCATCACAATAGTGCGCCAGTTTCATGATGGCATGCAAGCTGCAGTCAAAAGCAACGGCAGTGTTTCAGAGCCCTTTGCTGTCACAAATGGGGTAAAACAGGGTTGTGTCTTAGCCCCAACTCTGTTCAGCATCATGTTCTCTGCAATGCTACAAGAAGCCTTTAGCTCTCCTCCTCAAGGGGTAAGCATCAAGTACCGAACTGATGGCAGTCTATTCAACCTCAGGAGACTTCAGGCAAAAACCAAAACCAAAAGTACTCAAGTCTGTGACCTACTATTTGCTGATGATTGTGCACTTCTGGCACACGATGAGGATAGCATGCAAAACTGTGTTGATAAGTTCTCTAGTGCCTGTGACAACTTTGGCCTCACAATAAGCACAAAGAAGACGGAAGTGCTCCATCAGCCTACTCCAGACGACAAGTATCCTGTGACCCCAAATATCAAAGTCCATGAAGGTGTCGGAGAACTTCACCTATCTTGGCAGTACACTGTCTTCCGCGGCTCGTGTTGATACTGAAATTCTCTCAAGAATCAGCAAAGCCAGCTCTGCATTTGGCAGGCTTCGAAAGAGAGTGTGGGATGTTGCCGGCATTCGCACAGACACTAAGCTGAAAGTGTACAATGCTGTGGTCCTTCCCACCCTACTCTATGGGGCTGAAACCTGGACAGTGTACCAATCGCATGCCAGAAAGCTAAATCACTTTCATCTGGCCTGCCTTAGAAAGATCCTAAGGATCAAATGGCAGGATAAAATTCCAGACACTGAGGTCCTCAATCGTGCCAAGGAATTGAGCATCTTCTGCCACTTGAAAAAAATTCAGCTACGTTGGGCAGGACATGTTGTCAGAATGCCTGACTCCAGACTCCCTAAGCAAATCTTCTTCTCTGAGCTCTCCAATGGAACGAGGAATGTTGGGGCCCCAAAGAGACGTTACAAAGACACTCTCAAGCAATCACTGAAGGCCTTTGCCATTGATGTGAGTGAGTGGGAAAAGCTCTCGCTTGATCGTGCAAATTGGAGGGCGGCCCTTACCAGAGGCAGCAAAGCATGGGAAGCTGACAGAGTCCAGCAGGCTATCAAAAAAAGAGAACGGCGCAAGAAAAGGCCCAGTGGTACTGAACCAACGGAGCACTCTTGTCATTTATGCGGAAGGGTCTGCAGGGCAAAAATAGGACTTATCAGTCACATGAGAAGCCATAAGTCATGAAAGAACAGTCTTTCCATTCTGTCCTCTGTGTCCTTTAGTTCTTTTTATTGTCCATGTGTTGAAATTCTCAACAATTTCTGTTCTTTATTCCTCTGGTGTTGTTAAGGTCATCATCATACCTGATGGACGAACTATTATTATTATATTATTTCATTTATCATAATCTGTTCACTATTGCCAGTTTTGTTCCACAACCAAAAATCGAAACTCTAATGTTTCAAAATGCTGACAATCAAAATATAAAACTAATAATTTGTTACAGCACAACTTACATCTGGCAATTTATAAAGCTTCAAAGTCCTTTGCATAGTCATGTTCCTACTTAAATGGGAAAATTTCACTTCGATCAGTTTTCTTGGGTTCAGCGATCGATGCCAGTACCTGAAAATGGGAGACAGCAAAGATTCAAGTCTCAGCACTAACTAAATTCAAGTCAACCACATATTTCAAATTACAAAAATATATTTTATTAATTTTAAGGCAAAAAAAAAAAAAAAAAAAATCAGCTTTGGAATAAAAAAAATGCAGTTCAAGTGTTTCAGTGGCAGTGTCGAAGTTTGCATGTGGGCTTGATAATATTTTTGGGCAAACATCAGATAGACTTATGGTTGCTAATAAATTGTATACAAACTGTGAGATTTCATAAAGAACAAACAATCTGTGCAGTGTCACTGAAACCTAGATGCATTACTGTTCACTGGATATATAATGTGTGATTGAATTTTCAAAAGCCGAAGACAATACAGAACAAAGTTACAAAGTTACAGTTGGGTATGTGAAAATCTTGATGTGGAAATTTTTTTTTTAAAATGTTCCTATTCATCTCATCTACAAGTATGCTAAAAACCTCACTAGATAGAAATACATTACCTATGCATTATTAGTTCAAGCTATGATGTTACTTTTAATGCCTAACATAATGTATACATCTAGCTTTATTTGCCAGTGTTTTACAAATGTTTTCAATGATCCCATGAAATAATTGGCTATGAAATTACATCCCCTGGGCATCATTACAAAAAAAGCTATATAAAAAAAAATAAAACTATAATTGAACAATTTGACCAGTCTTTGGCAGCAAGTTCTCGTTTCTTTGCTTGATCATGAAATGAATTTCTCAAAGAACAAAAACAAGAGCTCTGTGGCACATGTTCTGACTACCTGCATGAGGCCACAGGTTTGGGTAGCACCACACCAGCTGTATACACAGCCTGGAACAATCCTTGCAGATGAACACGTCTAGTTATCTCCTTTATAAGCACTGGGGCCACACGCTTCGCACGAAGCTTCTTGTGAACACACAGAAAATTGATTTCCACCATCTTTTTCGATCTGAAAGTAAAAATCAACAATCACAAGTTTATCAATCAAATAACAATATGATATGTAAGACAGACGAAATCCACGGATCCTAGACCTCTCTGAGAATGCTTTCATTGGCATTGCTACAACATACATTTTCTTTCTTGTCACATTTTTGCTACATCCTTAAGCATGTGGTTTGTCTTAATGTTTTCTGTGTTAACAAAAGTGTTTGATTAATTCAAATCAGACAAAGTTTAAAAATACTTTATTTCAACATCCAGGGACTTTAATTTCACTCCTTCACCATGTGTCCACATTCTGATATATTCCGTTTAGTATTTACATGGCTGCTCTGCTAAATTCCATACAGTGCGAAGTTACATCTTCTGAAAATAGTATACACTGCAAAAGATTCGATTATGCAGTATGTTAATTTCAGTTTGTAAGTTTCCACCATGAATTAGTTACAAATCTGGTGCAACAAATATTCACATTCCCCTGGCTGGTGGTATGAAGTAGGAATTGACCCCATCAACCTGATAACCCCCTGGTACTGATATTAATCACACAGCAGTGTAACTATTGCAAGAGCTGTTAGGTAAATTATTATATGTAAGATATGTTGCCTCATGCTGGCTCTGAAAGGCAGACAGCCCAGTATGTCTTACACATAAACTGTTAAAAAATATCCCTAATCAATCTGAAAACTACGCTACTTTCAAGTTTCATTTCTTCCTTTGGCTAAATTTGTAGTTTTATACAACACTTTAAAATCACTATTAAACCATATGTTAAAGTTTCTACGAACACTTGGAACATTGCAACCAGCATAATTAAGCACCCCAGGGACACAGCAGAATTGAGAATGAATGATTCCACTTACTTCTCGTATATTTTGATATGAGCTGGGACAGCACTGATAAATCCCACTAGTTTCTTGCTTTTTATGACACGGACTCCACAGTGCCATTCTCTTAGCCAGCCAGGTGGCTGTAGGGCCCTGCAAACAGATGCATAAAAAATGTTTGCACATAATCAGATATTAGATCTACAACACCCTTTCAGTCTTTTACACTAGGGTCTGACCAGCAATCCAACTGAATTTCCCTTCAAGATTTATGAAAGGCCAATGGACAGGAGACTATTGCAGAGAGAGAAACACTACTCCCTCCTCTTCTCAAATCCATTTCTCATCATTTTCATGCCTTGGAAACATCACTGCAAAGGCAAAGCTCTAATCAAGTCACAGCATCACCTTTCAGTCCCTACAAACAAACCTTATAACACTGGCAAAATAACATGACTTATCACATGAGCATTAAGGTATCACAGACTCACCATTGTAAAAACTCTGGTGAATAATCAAACCGGAACATGTTGTCATCATCCTCCACATAATTCTCATTCAGTAAGGTATACAACTCTTTCAGCTGAAATGTCCAGAACATAATCAAACAAACTTGAGTGGATAATTTTAAAGCCATTCAACTGATTCAACATTGTAGTATATATCCTAACAAGTGTAGCATCTGCGGGCTACCCCTTGCCCTCCCCCGGTTTTGTTGTTGTGCTGGTGGCTGAGCATGTGTCCACTACTTTTTTCATTTTATTGTTGACCACCGCCAGAGTGTACTGTACTCCGTGACCTGACCTTCTTTTCTAGTGAGTAGTTTTTTTCCTCGCTCGCTTGTTGTCAGGTGTTTTGACTCGTTCAGTAAATATTAGTATGTTCCCGAATATTCGATAACGTTGTGGATACGAATGGTTACGCCAGATTTGGCCTTGGGTGATGTAACCTGATGACGTATTGATGCGTGATTGGTTAGTTTGTGCGAGGGCAAAGGTAACGTTTATTTCGGGAACTTTCTGTAGAAATGTTTATATATATGGACCTGTGTGAGGGGTTGGTCGGTGGGTGAGTAAGTGAGTTTCCTTTTGTGTGGCGTAGATATTTAGTTTCGCTGGTGTCTTCCTGGTAATTTATTGTTCACTATACAGTTATTAAACTTTAGTATTATTTAATCTATCGTCGGATCTCGTGTTTATTTATTTTACAGCTGTAATAGTTTCGTTTTCTAAAGGGTTGTAGTTAGATCAACTAACTCCCCCCTACTATAACGTGCTAGAACAACCTCAGCTGTTACATATTGGGGGCTCGTCCGGGATCCGACCATATTCGAACGGACCAGATCAAAATTATTAGATTTATTTACATAGTTTACTGTAGGAATATCATCGACAAGCTATCTACAACATGTCGGAGGTTATTGGAAGGCTTAGCCAGGAAGCGGACGCCATGGAGCTCACTGGGCAGGAGAGACGGGACTACCTCCGTGAAGGCCTGGAAAGAGAAAGACAGCTGGAGGCTCAACGACAGGAGAAGGAGGCTGAACGACAGCTGGAAAGGGAAAAGATGAACCACGAGTTGGAGATAGAGAGGATGCGCCAGCAACGTGGAGGCAACGACTCAGCGCAGAAGACCGACGACCACGCCAGTTCTAAGAGACCCAAGCTACCTGCATTTCAGGACAAGAAGGACGATCTGGATAGCTGGTTGCTGCGGTTTGAGAGGTTTGCTGAGACAGCTGAATGGCCCAGATCCACCTGGACGACATCACTGTCTGCCCTGCTGACCGGGAGAGCTTTGGAGTGCTTCTGCAGACTACCGATCGACGAAGCCAAGGACTACGACAAGGTCAAGGAAGCGTTGCAGAAGAGGTATAACCTGTCAGAGGACGGATACAGACTCATGTTCAGACAAGGTAAGCCTGAAGATGGAGAAGATGTTGGAATGTTTTTGACCAGGATCAAGACCTATCTAGAGAGGTGGATAAAGCTGTCGAAGACGGAGGAGACCTACGAAGGAGTGAGAGATCTGTTCGTCAGAGAGCAATTCATGGATGCCTGCCCACCAGACCTTGCAACCCATGTGAGGGAGAGGAAACCAAAGACGCTACAGGACATCGCAGATTCAGCGGAGGCGTACCTGGTAGCGAGGAACCGGACGCTCAGCGGGAGCGCCAGACTGCAGAGCCGGCCAGTGCGACGGAGGCCCAACGGAGACAGAAGCCCACAGGTCTGCCATAGGTGCCAGAGGCCGGGACACAAGGCGACGGAGTGTCGTACCAAGTTAAACGACAAAGGTGAGTTGAAATGTTACCTTTGTGGAAAGCCAGGCCACGTTCGGAGGATGTGTCCAGCCCAGAAGGATATGGGACGAGGCAAGCCGAACAAGGCGGCGGCGGCCGTAGTGATAGCGGCGGACGAGTCGTCGAGACAGGATGCGACGACGGCTGACACCAGCATCAACGTTCAAGCGGTAATGAAGGACGGGAAGCTACAGTTAGCGGTGCCTGTTGCGTGCGGAGGATGCAGTGACGGAAGGACCGTGGAGAAGCTGAAGTTACCAGTGATGAAGGGCTTGATTGGAAATCGAGCGGTAGATGTCCTAAGAGATACCGGCTGTGAAGGTGTAGTGGTGCGGCGAGCACTGGTGGACGACGGACAGCTCACCGGTGGGAAGAAACTTATCGCGAGGATCGATAACTCCTTGCTAGCGGCGGAGGAAGCCGTTATCGACGTGAAGACGCCTTACCTGACGGGCAAAGTGACGGCGCTGTGTCTCCCCGAGACCATCTGCGACCTAGTAGTCGGGAACGTGGACGGAGTGAAGGATCCGTACGACCCTGATACTGAGGTGATGGTAGGAGCGGTGACCACGAGGGCCCAGGAGAAGAGGAAGGACCGGTCTACGTCGCTGAAGGTGCCGAGGGCAGAACGGCACGCGGGAGTGGATAGAGAGGAACTTATCCGACTCCAAGAAGAAGACGAAGTCATTAGGAAGTTAGAGCAGAAGAAGATCCCAACTAATAAAGGCAATAAATCTGTTCATTTTGAGAAACATGGAGGAGTACTGTACCGGATCTACAAGGACCTGAGACAGGCGACGGTTATAAGGCAAGTGGTACTAATCGAGAAACTGAGAGAGTATGTACTGAGTGTAGCCCACGACTCGATCGTCGGAGGACACCTCGGCGTGAAGAAAACCAAAGACAGAGTTATGAGCAATTTTTATTGGCCTGGAATTGAAGGTGACGTCGCGAGATACTGCCGCTCATGCGACATATGCCAGAGGACGGTGAACAAAGGAGCGACCCCAAAGGTGCACCTGCAGAGTATGCCAGTAGTGGACGTACCATTTAGGCGAGTGGCCGTGGACTTAGTAGGACCTATCGACCCCCCAAGTGAAGGTGGACATCGGTATATCCTGGTGTATATAGACTACGCTACTCGTTACCCCGAAGCCACACCCTTGAAGAAGATCGACGCAGAAACGGTAGCAGAAGCCTTAGTGAACATCTACAGCCGTTTGGGTGTGCCCGAAGAGATCTTGTCGGACCAAGGGACCCAGTTTATGTCAGATGTCATGAAGGAAACGAATAGACTACTGGGAATTCGACAGTCGACCACTACAGTCTACCACCCTATGCGCAACGGGTTGGTGGAGCGATTCAACGGCACGCTGAAGAAAACATTGAGACGACTGTGCGCAGAGCAACCCAAGCAGTGACACAGATACATCAACCCGCTGCTCTTCGCATATCGTGAAGTTCCCCAAGAGTCGACCAAGTTTGCCCCATTCGAGTTGCTGTATGGGAGAACTGTGAGAGGACCAATGCACATCTTACAACAACTATGGACCAAGGACGTAGAGGAGCCGGAAACGAAGACCAGTTACCAGTACGTCATGGAACTACGTGAGAGGCTGGAGGACACATGGAAGTTAGCGACGGAAGAACTCTCCAAGGCTCAAGGTAGACAGAAGACCTACTACGACCGGAAGGCGCGAGAGAGGAAGTTCCGCCCCGGAGATGAAGTGTTGGTGCTACTGCCGACGAACACTAACAAGCTCCTAGTCCAATGGAAGGGACCATATAAGGTAGTCTCAGTTGTCGGTGTTAACGACTATAGAGTCAAGCTGGGTGCAAAAGAAAAGACCTTGCACGCCAACCTCCTCAAGAGATACATTCCAAGGACGTCAAAAGCAGCAGCAGTGGCAATGGAACAGAGACCTATTGTGACCGAGATGTGTGGGATGGACAACAGTAGGAGAGATATCACGCCTGGACATGTCAACGCCATAAAGGACGGCGGCGGTGATAGTGCTGAGACTGTACTGGCAGAGGACGACATGATGGACAAGAGTCAACCCGTGGAGTCAGCTGGCATGACAATCATCGAGGACTGCGACCTGGAAGGCGACAACGGTGGAACGACGGAGGACCTTGCCGACCTAGGAAGCTGGGACCAGAATGAAGGCTACAGAGATGTCCAGTATGGAACGCGACTGACATCGGAACAACGTCAAGAACTCTGCGATGTGGTGAAGAATTACCAGCACGTCTTCACCAATCTTCCTGGATGCTGCCAGTTGGGTGAACATCGCATCGACCTGACGACAGAAGTACCAGTTCGTCAACGACCATACCCGGTGCCCTACGCTATGCGCGACTCATTGAAGGAGGAGCTTAGCACCATGGAACGGCTGGGCATCATTCGAAGGAGCTCATCAGCTTATGCTTCACCTGTTGTTGTCGTCAAGAAGAAGGACGGATCCAACCGAGTCTGCATCGACTACAGGAGGTTAAACAAGATCACAGTATTCGACCCTCATCCGACAGCAGCGCCATTAGAAGTGTTTCAGAGTCTCTCGAGAGGAAAATTATTCTCTCGGATTGACCTGAGCAAGGGATACTGGCAAGTGAAAGTTCGAGAGCAAGACATTCCCAAGACGGCGTTCGTCACCATGGGCGAGCACTATGAATTCATTCGGATGCCTTTTGGGATGATGAACTCAGGAGCCACGCTGAACAGGATCGTAAAGCCATTGATCGGTGGAATGAACAATGTGACAGCATATGTGGACGACCTGCTGATTCATACAGAGACATTCGACGAGCATGTGAAGACTCTCAAGGACTTACTGCAGAGGATGGACCAAGCTGGATTAACTGCAAGACCATCGAAGTGTCTGATTGGAACGTCTGAAGTAGACTTTGTTGGACACTTAGTGGGAGAAGGTATGATTGGCCTGTTAGAAGAGAATGTATGTAAGGTACGAGACGCACCCAGACCCACCACTAAGAAGGAAGTGAAAGCATTCTTAGGATTAGTGGGATATTACCATGAATTTATTCCTAACTTTTCAGCGATTGCATCACCATTGTCTGATTTACTTAGAAAGGGTCAGCCCAACATAGTTCAGTGGGATGAAACGCAGGAGAAAGCGTACACCTCTTTGAAGAATGTCATTATCTCCAAACCCGTGTTATGTTTGCCAGATTTTTCCAAAGAGTTTGTCTTAGCAACTGATGCATCAGATCGCGGATTAGGCGCTAGTCTTATGCAGGAACACGAGGGAAAGTTGTACCCTGTGGCATATGCTAGTCGTAAGCTATTGCCTCGTGAGACAAACTATTCGGTCTCAGAGCGCGAATGTTTAGCTATTGTTTGGGCTGTAAAAAAGTTTACTTTGTATTTGTATGGAAAGGAGTTTGTGCTCCAAACTGACCATCGGTCATTAGAGTTTTTGAACTCTGCCAAGTTTGACAGTCCAAAGTTATTACGATGGAGTTTATTTTTACAGTCTTATCGATTCAGGATTCACTACGTAAAAGGCAGAGAAAATGTCTGTGCCGATTTCCTGAGCAGGGTATTTTAAAGTAGTACACTATCAGTGAAATGCATTGTAATCCATACTTTTGCCTACTAGATGAATTTCTAGGACGGCAGTATTGTACTGTAATTGGGGACATAGTTCATCTGTGACTGAATATTGAATTGATGGCTGATAGAGAGTCATGATGTGTTAGTCACATTTTGATTTTATGCTATGTCATATTAGTTACCAATGGAACTTGGTGTAATTTTTGGAAAATGTAACCCAAATGGGGACTGCGAGCAAGCAGTGTTTGTGTTATATTGCAATGTTGTAACTTGTTTTGACTTAATATGATGAAGAAAGACCCTGATCAGTGGTCGGTATGTATTGGTATTTTTGGCCATTGTACGTATGAGTTATACATTTTGGAGATAACCATGTTATGTACAACAAGTTATATGCTATGATTCGTGCACGAAGCATTATGTAAACGATGGGCCATCGTTTCACCATATATGATTTGTAATAATATCATTGACCATTGTTTCACCACAGTGGTGGCGTTGTGTTATTTTGACTAGTAGGCCTACTGTTTACTATTGGGAAGCAATGACGGTATTGTATTAGTTATGGTATTAGTGATGCAAAGTACACTGCATTGTATTGTATTTGTGATGACATTCGGGAAGACACTGAAATTGTTATTAATTGTAATAGAATTAGCAACTACCTTTGTGAGATTGGGAGTGCTATAAGATTATTTCACGATAGTGCAGACGCTGTATAATGTTTTTGGAGTTGAAAAATATTCAACTTAAATTGGGGAGTTGTGTAGCATCTGCGGGCTACCCCTTGCCCTCCCCCGGTTTTGTTGTTGTGCTGGTGGCTGAGCATGTGTCCACTACTTTTTTCATTTTATTGTTGACCACCGCCAGAGTGTACTGTACTCCGTGACCTGACCTTCTTTTCTAGTGAGTAGTTTTTTTCCTCGCTCGCTTGTTGTCAGGTGTTTTGACTCGTTCAGTAAATATTAGTATGTTCCCGAATATTCGATAACGTTGTGGATACGAATGGTTACGCCAGATTTGGCCTTGGGTGATGTAACCTGATGACGTATTGATGCGTGATTGGTTAGTTTGTGCGAGGGCAAAGGTAACGTTTATTTCGGGAACTTTCTGTAGAAATGTTTATATATATGGACCTGTGTGAGGGGTTGGTCGGTGGGTGAGTAAGTGAGTTTCCTTTTGTGTGGCGTAGATATTTAGTTTCGCTGGTGTCTTCCTGGTAATTTATTGTTCACTATACAGTTATTAAACTTTAGTATTATTTAATCTATCGTCGGATCTCGTGTTTATTTATTTTACAGCTGTAATAGTTTCGTTTTCTAAAGGGTTGTAGTTAGATCAACTAACTCCCCCCTACTATAACGTGCTAGAACAACCTCAGCTGTTACAACAAGTAACATCCTACCAGAATCGAATGAATTCACCACTGAATGCTGTGACGGGTGATGTAGCACCCACTTATTTATACATACACTATTCTGACTCAGCAAAAACTCTTCATTTTATGCCTGCTTACTTAATCCACGTATAAAACCAAGTTGAAAGTTTGACATTTCTAGGCTTATTAATTGACAAATATTTTCAGTACAAATACAGTACACCTCGAATCCAACGAACTCGGACTCAAAGAACACCTTGCATTCAATGAACAGAGAAAAATACCCATTTTTTTTCCCCTTCACTGACTTTATTAAATATCTTTTACCGAACGAACTACTCTCAGACCCACCCTCAGTTCCAACGAACCAGAAGTGTAGGCAAGCTCACAGTAAATTGCTTGTCTACCTAAAAATCTAGTTGAAATTGGAAATTCAAAAGATCTGCTGTTGGCTGACAAGAAATAATTAAGTGTACCGTAGGCTATATTATGCCATGCAATAGGGGCAGGGCAAGGTGTGGACACACAGGGAGAAAATTATGAAGACAGAGTGGGGGGGGGGGGGGGTGTGGTGGTGGCGGCAGCCGACGCATGGGAGAACATGATACGGGATCAAAAAGACAAAGCCACCCAGAGATATCTTAACTAACCTAGATCGCTCACCCAATGCGCCGCTCGCTGACCAGTGTGTAAAACCGGCCGCCATGTTCTCAAGGCAGGTCGCTGGCTGAGCGAGAGGCAGGCAGCGGCCACACCTGTTCGTATTTTGTTATACCGCGCTATGTTGGCTGGCGTTACAAGTTACGATACAGTTGCAGTCTCGGCAAAATAAACTGTAAATGGTAGCTAAAAAAACAAAAAAACTCTAAAAGCGATGGCGAGTAGATCTAGTAGGCATCAAAAATGAAATCCCGACCTTTGGTCAAAGTAAACAAGAACAAGAAGAAGAAAAAGAGGGGAAGGCAATGGAGAAGATTTGACTCTTGGTGTTCTCTGACTCACGCAGTTCTCTGACTCACGCAGTTCTCTGACTCACGCAGTTCTCTGACTCACGCAGTTCTCTGACTCACGCAGTTCTCTGACTCACGCAGTTCTCTGACTCACGCAACTCACGCAGTTCTCTGACTCACGCAGTTCTCTGACTCACGCAACTCACGCAGTTCTCTGACTCAAGCAACTCACGCAGTTCTCTGACTCACGCAACTCACGCAGTTCTCTGACTCACGCAACTCACGCAGTTCTCTGACTCACGCAACTCACGCAGTTCTCTGACTCACGCAACTCACGCAGTTCTCTGACTCACGCAGTTCTCTGACTCATGCAACTCACGCAGTTCTCTGACTCACGCAGTTCTCCGACTCACGCAGTTCTCTGACTCACGCAACTCACGCAGTTCTCTGACTCACGCAGTTCTCTGACTCACGCAGTTCTCTGACTCACGCAGTTCTCTGACTCACGCAGTTCTCTGACTCACGCAACTCACGCAGTTCTCTGACTCACGCAGTTCTCTGACTCACGCAGTTCTCTGACTCACGCAGTTCTCTGACTCACGCAACTCACGCAGTTCTCTGACTCACGCAGTTCTCTGACTCACGCAACTCACGCAGTTCTCTGACTCACGCAGTTCTCTGACTCACGCAGTTCTCTGACTCACGGAGTTCTCTGACTCACACAGTTCTCTGACTCACGCAGTTCTCTGACTCACGCAGTTCTCTGACTCACGCAGTTCTATCCAATAGTTATGGCAGTCATTCAGAAGAAGAAAAATCTATGCGCTTGATCAAAATTAAGAAGGGGACAGCAGTTTATTGCTCACCCTGTGAATATACAGTAGTATTATTTCATTGCTATTCTACAAGATATATTCCACTCTGCCACATAAACCATACACGACAAGTAATAATAATAATACATAGCATTTATATTAGCACTTCATCCCGTTAACAACCAGGCTCTAAGCGCTTTACAACAGTTAATTATGTCGTGTAAATCAAATATTTATTATTTTAAATACAATTCAGTTGTAAAATTTCTCCGTTTACGATAAGTTTTGCATTCCACTATTCAATCAAACTTCACTTTTTGAGTCTACGCAGTGCATCCCTGCAAAAGTACAACAGCAGACGTTTCAAAGCCATTCTTTAAAATAAAACAATCAGAACAATTGAACTGAAATGTAATTTCTGATATAAACTCCAGCCTTCACTAAAGACATTCTAAAGAGAATGCTTTTGAGGTAAGAATGTCAAAAGATCGACAAGGGAGAACTTGGTTAGTGATGAATTTGTAACGGACTCACCTGATACTCAATTGATATTCGTGCCAATCCATGGCCGACAGTTAGCCAGCGCTCAGTGTCCCACAAGACTAATTAATTAATTGTCTTGGTGGCCACCCCCTGTGCATCCCACAGATAAAGATGCACAGCTGAACAGAAAACTAATTTCTTTCTCAATATTTTTAGTCATTCTTTCATCTTTCATTCACCTGTTACTCCCATCACCAGTCCAACCCATCCCATTTCCACCCCCTTCTTCATCATCCATTATAACATCATCCCAATCATTTCTTTTTCTTTCTTTTATTATTCATTTTCCTTGTTCTGTGCAGATGTTTGTAAATATTTGTGTCTCCTTTCTTTTCTTTCTTCCTGATAAGGTCCCACAGACCGAAAACTTGCGTGTTTTGAAGACACCGCGTATGTTTTCATCTATGTATCATAAGACCCGAGTGCGGCAGAGGTCAGTTCCGCCTGCCTTGTACAAATGGCCGCCGTTTCCCATAGGGGTTACGGATTTGGGGAGGCCAGCCAGTGGAGGCGCGCGATCTAGGTTAGTTAAGATATCTCTGAAGCCACCGGAACTTGGATAGTGGGTGGGAAGGGTAAAGAGTGGTTGTAGGCCTATAGACAAGTAATGCGGGGCAGAGGGAAGGTTGTGGATAGAGGGGGGGGATTGGCTTGTGTAGAATTGGCTCCAACGAACCTTGCATCCAACGAACTTTTAAAAATGACCGAACTAGTTCGTTGAGTCCGAGGTGTACTGTATGCCAATTTTCTTTGAGAACTCCCATTTGCCTTGGTAACGAAGGAAAAATTTCTCTTTACAGCCCCAGCAACAAAAGTGTCAACGGGAGACATGTCTCTAACTTACAATCAATGGTTCTCCTATGTCCAGTGTATCCCACATAAATCCTCCGGGTAGTGATAATGGCTCCTGTCGGATTTCCCAAGGCGGTTTATCTTGTTCAATCTCCTCATTACCGGTGATGTCTTCATCTGCAAAAAAACAAAGAAGCACTTGGTCATCTTCAGTAAAAAGATGTTCTATCACATTAGCCCCCTTTTCCAAATCACAAACTTGCATAGCCTACAGGATTTCCCTTTGATTCCATGAATTCACATAAGCCGTCAGTAGATATACTGCCTTGAATCTGCCAATAGCCAACATCAGTCTTCACAATGATCCCCCCCCCCCCAACACATACACCCAAAGTTCTGGTCTTTGACTTGAATAACTCTATGCTTGCTAAACCACCTACAGTCGAGACCATTTATAACAGGGCCGGGTATGACAGGGATTTTTTGAATCCCCGTTTTTTCTCCCTCTTTATCTTTAGTAAAGTACACCTGCCATAACAGGGACCTACACATGGCGGATCGGCTATAGCAGGCAAACAGCGAGAGCAGTTCAGTAACTGTAACAAAATTACAATATCACGCAAGCGATGCGTGCGGCAGTTGAAAGAAGAGAGAGAGAGAGAGGGGGTGAGTGAGGCGAGGCGAGGCAATAATAGACACCGCCCGCACAACCAGTATCAAGACAACCAATGAAAACGAAGAGGCCAGTCGGGTGTGTGTGTCAAGCTCTCTAAACAAAAAAAAAAGAGAGCCCTTCTCGTTCTCAGGCACACACTGGCCTACACACCTCGTGTTGAGATCGGCCGTGGTCTATATTGCGCTGTTGAGACCGTCTCGTTTGACAAAAATATGGCAACGAATGACAACAAGAGAAAAAGGAAATGCCTTTCCCTGGAGAAAAAAATCGAAATTCTTCAAGAAGTTGAGAAAAAGACAGCATTGCTGGCTGAGATTTGTCGGAAATTTGAAATCCCACATGGCTCTATCCACACAATAATCAAGGACAAAGAGAAGATAATGGCTGCCTTTTCGCAGGGAAGTTTTGTTCAAGACAGGAAGAAAATGAAACTGCCAGATGTAGACACTGTGGACCAAGCCCTATTGTTATGGTTCAAGGATGCTAGGAGCAAATCAGTTCCACTGTCTGGCCCAATATTAACCGAGAAAGCCCTGGAGTTTGCAACACGTTTGGGAGTCACTAACTTCACCGCGAGTAACGGGTGGCTAGGACGCTTCAAGGCACGACATGGAATTGTAATGAAGACAGTATGTGGGGAAGCTGCATCTGTTTCAAGCGAAACGACGGAGCAATGGAAAAGCACAACTCTCAAGGCAGTGCTAGAGGAATATGATCCCAGCAAAATTTTCAATGCTGATGAAACAGGCCTGTTTTTTAAGTGCCTGCCAACCCGAACGTTAGCACAGAAAGGAGACAAGAGCAGTGGAGAAAAAGTCCCCAAAGACAGAATCACGTTACTTGTGGCAGCGAATATGGCAGGCACCGAAAAACTACCTCTCCTGGCCATAGGAAAATTTGAAAAGCCAAAATGTTTTAAGAATGTGAAGACGCTGCCAACTGTTTATAAGTGGAATCGGAAGGCATGGATGACTTCAGTTATTTTTGAAGAATGGGTGAGGCAACTGGACAGGAAGTTTTTATTGCAAGGCAGATGCATAGCTCTGATTGTGGACAACTGCACAGCACATCCTGCCATCACAGATCTGAGAGCCATCAAACTTATTTACCTGCCTCCCAACACAACTAGTGTCTTGCAGCCATGCGACCAAGGCATCATCCAGTCACTCAAGGTGCACTATAGGCACAGAATGCTGAAGAGAGTGGTCGCAAATATTGATGCTGGAGGAGATGCAGTTTCACCTCAACACAACTCTTCTGGATGCTTTGGTCACTGCCTCTGCCGCATGGAATGATGTCAGACAGGAGACTATTGCTAATTGTTTCAGGCATGCAGGTTTTCATAAAGGTGCGCCAAGTAATGAAATCCCAAGACTATCCATTGACAAAGAGCAGAATGAAGTGGGACAGCTGCTTGAGGAACTCAGGAACAAGTCCACTGATGATGTACCAAGCCCTGATGACTTACTTGAAAGTGACAGGGATTCTCCAACATCAGCACCACTGACAGATGAAGAAATGATTGCAACTGTACAGAAAGACCCAGAAGCAGATGAAGAGGAAGGGGAAGATGAGAGTTTACCTACTGCATCTATCTCCAGCAAAGTAGCTCTGGAAGCCGTCAGTACTCTAGAGTCTTATCTCTTGCAACAGACAGAGAGTAATGCCCATTTGCAGCAGTTGATGAGCATTAAAACTTGTGTGGAAGATGCAGCTATCAGCAGTCGCAAGCAAAAAGCCGTAACTGAATGAAGAAAAACCCAGCACCCCCCTGCCCCCTTCTTTTCTTTCCTTTTTTTATTGGCCAAGGACTGAAGGAGGGATAGGAGGGATAGGAGGGATAGAACCTTTTAGTGGGGGATGTTATCTCAAGCTAACTGGTTCCCACTTGTGCCTTTCATAAATTCTTAAAGCCCCCTTTTTCCTTAACAAAAAAAAACAAACAAAAAACAAAAAAAACTGCACAGCAATGCTACAGTACGCAGCCTACTTTACAGGTACCCCTTGTTCCACTATTCCTTGGACAAGGGGCACTACCCATGATTTAAAAATCATGGGAATGGGCAAGTTTTGCTTATTTCCCTTGGAAACCTGATTTAACAGGGATCTGATATAACAGGGATTTTGCTCTGGTCCCACAATCCATGTTATATCAGGTTTCGACTGTATAACTTTTTCCCACAAGTGCATGTGTCTATGAACTGAATCCACACAATTCAACTATATTATCAGTTTTGTGTTTAAGGTGATGTTTGCCTTTTATGCCTAAGAAATACACCATACCAAATTTAGGCACAGGTTGAGTCTCCCAAAACTGGTACTTCTTTTTCTTAGCTTCATCCAAACTTTTTGGTGCAGCCCCCTGTGGTAATGATAGCAGCTCCAGTGCATTCTGAATCTGTGTTAAATTGGTCAGTTTCTGTGAACAAATGGAAAAAATATCTCAATATTACTGCACAGGCAACACAAAATTGTCTGGCAAGTGTCAGAAAACAGAGAATGCTTTATCAAAATAGACCTAAAAGAAATAAAACCACATTACTACAAATGAAAAATAAATGATGGAAGTATTTCATTATGGTGTGCAATTTGACCCATTTATTTTTTGCTCAGCACTACGGCCTGAGTGACAGTTTAAAAAATAAATGTATGCATCAACTAATGTTTACCCAATCACTTTTCCACTGACCGAGAGTGGTTATTCAGGTTTAAGGCAATCTTAAAAATGTTGCGATGGTAAAACATTTAAATGCCCTTTGCTGGCCCCCTTTAGTAAGCCCAAATTCAAATCTATTCATTGACCAGTGACATTATAAACAAAAAGCAGCCAAAAAAGTATTAAAAATGCCCACAAGTAAAAAAAAATTTAAATATCAAATTAAATATTCCTTAACCACCTCCCCCCCTTAAAACAACAACAAAAACTAAAACAATCAAAAACAAAAACAACAAAACAAGACAATCGAGCTACTACAACATACTGCCAAATGTGGGAAATCTCCAGAGCAGTGTCACATTTTCAATGTGAAGCCAATAGAACAAAATACAGCTGTACTGAGTTGTTCACAATTTAGCAATCTTTTCTTAATTCTGCTCAGTGCATGGGTAGCTGTATCTGACACATGGTCAGCTTGAAAATTAATGAGATGGGAAGGTAAGGCAGATGGAAAAAGGAGAGACTCAGAGAGGGAGAAAACTATCCTGATCCAAAAAAAAAAAAACAAGATTAAGAGATTAGGGATGAGCAGAAATCCAATTTTCGTCCTGAGCCCTTAGAAGTCACAGGTTCTCCACAAGTAATCCTTATAAAAAGAAAATTAATATCTTTTATTTACTTTTAATACATGTAGGTCATACTCATACTTACTGCCAAGCTGAATATATTTTTTACTGGCATGTTTGCTGTGGTTAAGTTAACCCTCACCCTGTAAGGGGCGTCGATATATATAATATGGCATCAACTTTCCATACGTTCACTATGCATGAGCGTACCAATAAGGCAAGGTCAAGCTGACCGCGCAGCGCACGAGCCGTATTTTCACGTGTCAGGTCACTGTCCTCTTTGAGATGTAACTACCGTTTTATTGCTCACTTGTATCTCTTCTAAATCAAAGGCACTGCGACAAGGAAATGTTAACCAGTGAACCACTGGTCGGAATCACAAAGACTAAGCTTTCAAAGGCTCTCCCCATGCTATCAAAAGGTGTAACATCGACATGCGAACTGTTGCACAAGAAATTTGCAATATTATCTCATTTTCTCACAACCATCATCTAGAGTTGTCTGTATCTAAGAACCAATAAGAAACAAGCTCTGAAGTGACCTTTGCCCCAAATGCCCACATCGGTTCATTAGTATGTGTTGTGTCAATCAGGATGAAACCATTTGTGTAGGGCTTGGGGTGGTGTGGCTAGTTACCATACTTCATTCTCATGAAAATTACAGCTGCCATCTTGGTATCTCAAGTCAGATCAATGGTTAGAGACTTACAGACAAAGGCTTTGCTGGTTAATTCATTATCAGGCCTAATAAAGCATAGCAGCAAATGTTTCCATTCCAATCAAATGCAAACCGAACCACGTCGACAGCGGAAGTGTGGTCATCATACATCGGCAAAGGTCAGTGCGACCCAGATAAGATTCTCCATGAGTAAGGTCACTGACTGGACAGGGGGCTTTAAGCAGTCGCGTACTGGGTGTGGGTTAAGCTCTGAGACATAAAATGAAAGTCCCTATTTCCTTGTTTTGTTACATGCCACAGATGATGTGGGGTCTTAGAAAAGCTTTACCTGTGCATCAGGGGATTGTTTCACAACCGTATTATCTCCTCCAGCTTGTTCTGAAGCTGGACCTTCTGCTTTCGAATCCTGTGACCCTTGACTTTCTGAATCTGCATCCATGCCTGAATGTGACAAGGAAACATTGTCATGCACTTGCAGCAGCTTGGGCTCTGGCCCATCAGGGACCTGGCTGTCTGAGTCTCCACTTGATCGCTCTACATCCTTTGTCTTGCGTTTCTTCTTTTTGCTTTTCTTGCGTGATGGATCAAAGCTGAAACAGCAAAGAAAACAAGATAATCTGACAGTCACACTCACATTGATTGAATAGCCTATATCTTGTTTTCACCGAATGACAAACAAAATCGCACGTTCTTACATTTAAGCAGAGAGGTTGAAATGGTCTGAGGATCTCATTTGAATCCAATGACTGATTGACACTAGATCCAGTAGTGGGACGTCGGCCTAAGTAATATGTAAAGTTCCTGATCATGGATCCAAGGGAGAAGACTTAGAAGTTAGATCTAGGTAGGCTACTCAAATATCTGGATCTAGACTCTATATCAGTACAAGTCCTCGATCTGGGCACAATAAATCTAGACTAGATCTTGACCTAGATCTAGCTCTAGATATTAAAAGTGATAAGTTTAAAAGTAAAAGGTCATTGTCTATTATTGGAATCTGTAGTCTGGGTTACATTGACATGGCAGTAGGCCTAATTATGTTCTGTTTTAAGGAAAAAACCCTGAGCAAATACAAACAACCTGCTTTTGAAAAGCCTTGTCTCTTTGAACAGGCAAAATAAATTCAAAACACGCTGCTGAGGTCCCGAACAGTAACGCTAACACTAAGTGACCAACAGCAGACTTCATGCACAGCGCAGCATGAGTGTGAGCATGTTGGACATACGAGATGCGTAGGTTCAGCTCTCCTCAACTAATCACCTAGATCTAGATATCTATCTAGTAGTTATAATTGAAATATGATATCTTCCCTGGTGCTGTTTCATACCTCTCTTCGTTTGCCTCCTCATCTTCAGCATCTGCATCTACTGCACTGGGATCACCATCCGCATCGGAGAGATCATGAAGGGAATCCGCGTCCGCCATGATGGAAAAAATGGCAGTGCGGAACTACTGTACCGTAACGGTGCAAAAAAGAACCGTGTTCAGCATCATTTTTATTTGGAAAAATTTATCTATTACGTCCATAAACCCTACATGTTGTGAATGATTTTTGTGTCATAACGAAGAATTATTACTTTCTTTATGTCGCCTAGAATAGACAGTATCCATAACTCTCTTTGTTGCGCATGCGTTGGGAGCATAGCAACTTACTGTGTAAAAATGGCGTCCAAACACGGCAGGCAGTCGAAGGAGCAGATTATTACAAACCTCACAAAGATTACCAGGCGTTAGTTATATCACTTTCTCTCATCATTTAGGAAGAATTGCAGGACATTTTCATTATCTGTTGTTTAGAATGTTTAACTTGGTCAAACTACGGCTGGCATCAGCTGATTGTTTTAGTGTTTAGATTTAGAATCTAGAATTTTAATAGCAATTTACATCAGAACACAAGTTTCCAAATGTTGTAATTGTCAAAATAATAATAACAATAGTAATGAGAATAGTGCAAATAATTAGTTAGATCTAGATCTAGATTAAAGTTAAAACCTCATGATGACAATTGACATAGAGAAAAAGAACTTCCTGTGTTCAGTTCAAAATATAAAGTTACAGTGCAGTTTCTTTTGATGATTTTATAGCAAGACATTAGATTCTCTAAAGACATAGCAGTTTCACATGTTCATGTGTTCAGCCATAACATCGAACACTAAACAAGTGATATTGTTTCCACATTTATCATTAAGTCTTTTGACTTTGGCAGTAGATTGGTTTCTTGATTAATTATATTAACAGTCATGATACATGTGAAAGAAGGTAATTCTTAAATGTATCACCATCAATGTGTTTATAAGTTTGCAGGGTAATATGAAGGTGAGATCTTTGCTTCTCATGGGCTTCAGCATAATACTATTGGCCCTATCTGTAATGTGAAGGTTTATACGCTAAATCCTCTACAATGTTTTGTATTTAGAACTAAAATAGCTCTTGCATTGCCATTTTCATGGCGAAATAATATTACGATTTGACCCACAAATCCTTTTGCATGATTGTTTCCTTGGATATTTGTGAAACGTACAACAGAAATATTTGTTTTCCTCAGTTTCCAGGGATGAGGTGGTGCATTTAATGGACAGATTCCATGACCTTTGCCGGAAAGAGGAAGGCAAACTCCACAGAGTAGAATTCCGAGATGAGCTAAATCGATTCTTCAATATTACTGATGACATTTTAATGGACAGAGGTATTGCTCAACTAATTAAGCGTGTTGCTGACACTACTGACAGTATAATTTTATTTTTATTGTTTATCTTTATGGCATAACATAATTTAAGTGGACACAATTCAATGTTAAATGTATCCTCTATTTCAGTCTCATATGGTATGCCAACAGTTTTTCACTCCTGTATTAAATTATAGTATCAAGAGTGATTGGCAGCAGCAAACTCTTAAATTAAAAATCAAACATTTTCGGCGAACATGGAGTAAATCACACAGTTTCATGGACGATTCTCATGACTCTTATCATAATTGCCTCTGTGAGAAAGAATAATTGATTTAGCAGGTCACTAGAGCTGTTGATGACTACAGATAGATGTGATGATTCAAACTGAAGTGGCCCCCATCTGTATTACATTTAATTCACAGTTATGTAAAACTATCAATGTAGTATATTTCTTCTTATCGTATGATGGTGTTCCTAACAGTCTCTTGAGAGGAATCATAATCATAGAATGATTCAGATTTACTTATTTGTGATAGAAAATATTGGATTTTAAATTGGGCAATGTCATACTGAGTTTATTGAAGGCAGCTATTGTTTCACTGAGTATGAAGATTTAAAAACCAATTTGGACCTGAGAATAACAATATGACATACAAATTTTTAAACACATATATATATAGAACCTTGTTATTCTAGGGTTTTGTAATGTTTGGAAATAGGCATAACATACACAAATTGAATGATGAGGTTAAGTTTTTTGGCTCACGTTCTTGTACTGAAGTTATGTTGAATGAAGAGAAAGCAAGATGAGGTTGATAATGGAAGGTATGAGTGACTATCTCTTTTCTGTCACTAGAAACATACAGTAGACAGGGAAGTGTAATAAATCAATTGCTTGATTGTTGAAGTCTGATTGTTTCAACGTTAACCCTCACCCTGCGCAGGGCGGCAATAGTCAGTATTGACTTGCAAGCGCTCACGCCTCACGGGCGGCAAAAGTCGCCCAGGTCAAGCTGACCGCGCCACACGCAAGCTGTATTTTCACACATCGGGTCACTGACCTTTTTGAGACGTAACCACCGTGTTATTGTTCACTGTATCTCTTCTAAATCAAACACATTGTGACATGGACATGTTAACGAGTGAACCACTGGTCGGAATCACAAAGACTAAGCTTTCAAAGGCTCTCCCCACACTTTCAAAAGATGTAACATCGACATACGAACTGTTGCTCAACAAATTTGCAATATTATCTCATTTTCTCACAAGCTGACCACCATCTGGAGTTGTCTGTATCTAAGAACCAATCAGAAACAAGCTCTGAAATAATCTTTGCCCCAAATGCCCACATTGGTTTATTAGTATGTGCCAATCAGGATGAAACCATTTGTGTAGGGCTTGGGAGGGCATGGCTTGTTATCACGCTTCGTTCTCACGAAAACTACAGCTGCCAGCTTGGAATCATAAGTCAGATCATTGGTTAGAGACTGACAGACTAAGGTTTTGCTGGTTAATTCATTATCAAGCGTGATAAGGCATAGCAGCGAATGTTTTCATACCGATCAATAAAAACCGAACCACGTGGACAGCATATGTGGTCATCGCATAGCGGCACGGGTCAGTGACCCCAGATAAGATTCTCCGTGAGTAAGGTCACTGACGGGGCAGCGGGCTTTACGGGTAGCGCGCGGGGTATGGGTTAAGGAAGACCACCAAATCCACTTATCTCCATTCTAAATAACATTTATTTCATATTGTGAGTGTTAATGGTCGAACCAAGCATTAACTATGAAAAACATCGATCTAGGGCAATCAATTGGCAGGGGGCAGACAGCTGCTCGTGTATGCTCCAAAAGTTGCATTCTTGAAGCACCGTTGGAGTTAACCAGATTCAGTAATCATTCCCAACTTTATTGATTCACAACCGAAGTTTAATTTTTTGTTTTTCAGTTTTTCGAGCTTTTGATTCAAAATCAAGTGGAACACTCAAACAAGAGGACTACGTGATTGGCATTGCTAAGTTCCTCAATGGCACAGTGGAAGACCATGTCAAATGTGAGTGTGCAAGTAATAAATACAGTCACCATGTTAGATACATTAAATGAAAACTGATAGAACACTGCAGAAGGACTAAGTGTATGATGGTTGTTGGACAAAAAAAAGGGGGAGGGGGGCAGCGCTTATAGTTGCAGAGTTCTATAATAATGTATAGCATTTATATAGTGCAGAGTTCTATAATAATGTATAGCATTTATATAGTGCAGAGTTCTATAATAATGTATAGCATTTATATAGTGCAGAGTTCTATAATAATGTATAGCATTTATATAGTGCAGAGTTCTATAATAATGTATAGCATTTATATAGTGCAGAGTTCTATAATAATGTATAGCATTTATATAGTGCAGAGTTCTATAATAATGTATAGCATTTATATAGTGCAGAGTTCTATAATAATGTATAGCATTTATATAGTGCAGAGTTCTATAATAATGTATAGCATTTATATAGTGCAGAGTTCTATAATAATGTATAGCATTTATATAGCGCATAGCCATTTAAAATGCTCTATGCGCTTCACAGAAACATGTCAACCACAGAGCAGAATGGAGCTGCCTGCGAAGCGCTCAACACACTGCACTGCTTCTTTCTCTCTCCCTGTCTCGCTCACTCTCTCTCTCTCTATCTCAGAGCAAATTGTAACGCAGCCTGTTAGGCGCAGTTCACAACTCACAACAGTTCACAACTCACATCAGTTCACACAACACACAACTCAAATAATATTTGAATATTTATTAATAACAATATATATTTAATAATGAATAATAAATTCTGGCGGGGTGGGGGGGGGGGGGGATGATATGGATAAATTTTAATCTATTAATTTAAATTTTCAGTTTTGCCCGGGCAGCGGCCTTTCGGCCTGCTCTTTACGATTTCCAACTGCCAAGGTATCTGTCACAAATCCCAGACTGGGAGATGTAATAATGATAACAAGACAACAATCACGAACGAACAAGTTTAACACTTAACAGAACAACCCATCAGACTCACACATTTATTATACATAAACATAAAGATAATAGAGCAAATACAGACATTATATTATTCAATTCCACTGCCGTACAACGGCCTTCTCCCGTACGCACACTTCCTCGGGTCCACAACCCGGTAGTTACTTTCTAGAGACACTTCGGTCTCAGCTTCTCCTCTCCCTGTCTTAATAGCACATTAATATTTCACTGGCACCGCAGTCTCCCAATAGCACCTTCCTATTGCCATAACACATTAGCATTCCAATAGCACATCAACATGGCAATAGCACATTAGCATTTCAATAGCACATCAACATGGCAATAGCCCATTAGCATTTCAATAGCACATCAACATGGCAATAGCACATTAGCATTTCAATAGCACATTCACGATCACCTATACGTCCCTGTCGTTGGCCAGACTGCCACGACTCATGTGTTGCGACTGTCCTACACGACAGCGTCACTCCTGGCCTATGTGTGGCCTTCGGCCCTATGCTGGCCTATCCCCTGGGCTCACCGTAGGCGGCGCTTCGGCCCGTCCCCGGCACCTACAAGAATAACATTACATTGGTATAATACCATACCACTTCTATTCACTTCACCCCTCATTACGACTCATGAAGCGGACACACAATAGTTCACATTTCACTCACCAAACATCCTACGGTAACACACCTCCACCGTAGTACACAATACTCACTCTCGCTACAAATCCATGAACTCAACTTACATCTATCGCTCATGGCGCACATTGCTATATACAGTATCAAGGACTTCCACATTCCTCACATATACTTATTTACATCATGGTAATAGACGTATATAATACATCAATCATAATTATCAATCATCGTTCCACCTACCAGTCATCACTGGAAAAAACACTACTCCCAAGTCTTCCGACTGCTCTCCTTATGTTCGCCCTCTGGGGCTTTCTCCTGCGTCCGCTTTCTTAGACGTCTTAGTGTGCAGTGATAGTAATACAGCGCTCTCGCCTCATTCAGACCCCCACCACTCACAACATGCACGCTTTAACGTTAACTAACAGAAGTCAATATAGGTGAGCAGCCTCACTATCCCGTGAGTCATTCCCCCACTTCCATGCCCCCGTAATCTCTGAATTCCGCTCACTCCACTCGTGACAGTATCTTTAACGTGCGCAACCTGCACACGGGGCTTCCGAATTTTTTCGTCCTTATCCGAGAAGACTAGGTATTCTATCCTACCCCCCAATAGGACCAGGGACTTGAAAATATGAGAAAAATCCAATTTCCAACATGCCTGCACTGCCCGGGTTTAGAACCCGGGACCCTTGGCATGAGAGGCGAGCACCTTGCCTCTAGACCACCTTGTCCCCTATAAATGTGAACGTACACCGGAAAACATTAATTAAAGGACATGACTGTTTTTTGAATAACCTGACTATCAAATGGCATTCAGCATTACAATGTGAGAGGCCCTTGTTTGGAGTTTGGTATGACAGGAATCATAAATCCAACCGTGTCATGAGAGTTTTATCTGAATAATATTGTTTTGGCAGAGGTAAAAGGTTAAGACATGCAAAAAAGAAATAAATGATAATAGTTTGAGGTGTCAAGTTCACCTCCAAAGAAAACTTAAAAGCATGCACATACTGTGGAGTGCACGTAAACCAAACTTTGGTAATTCAAACTTCTGCTGAATTGAGGTGATTTTGAAATGTTTTTTTTTTTCCTTCTACATCTCTATCAATCATTCAGTGCCAATTCGAGTTCAAACCGCCCCAAATTCTGGTAAATCAAACTGATCGTTCGCACTCATCTTCAATGTAACTTCTGACTTCCAGCCCCGTGGCCGTAAAAGCCAATTTCCTCAAACAAGCTGACATGGGACTGTCAACAACTCTTAACTCTTACTCAGCAGCAATCGAAGGGGAGGATAGAGGTGCCAAAAATGATGCAATGGGTAGGCTGCAGAGCCTTCCTCTAACATGTCTGTATGACCAAGAGAGAAAAAATGTTGCGGAGGGTGGCAGCGGTACGGGGTGGGGTCCGTGCATGCAGCATGATTCTGCCCCAATGACCAATGATATCAGCCAGCAATGTGCATATGTGAGATGGTGCTCGCATTATGACCAGTAAATTTATCAATTGCTGACATAACCACAACAGGTAGAGCCAAGACACAGTAAACTGTAGAACATAAATTACACACAATAAAACCACGAGCCTCACAGTGTGTCCACCATGCTCATATAGAGCCATTCTGCTACACCCTTAGGTAATGCTCGCTAATCCATACAGCATCACATGACTGTATTAAGTGTAAAAATTGTGGTAAGGCTCTGGAGGAACAAAGACCTCACTTACACATGGTTCTTAGCATTTCAGTTCTGCATCCCCACACTACACTCAATGGGGAGAGGGGTCAAGTACGGCTTTGTTACACTGCGTAATAGCAAGTAATTCCACACCACTGATAGCAAGGTGGGACAACGAAGTAGGCCTACAGTCTTGCATTTGAACATCATACACAGAGAATGTCTTTATTGATTGATGACATCACACACAGTACATGCAGCCAAGATAAAGACAGGGAACAAAGTTTGCTGACCAGAACAGTTCAGCGAGGCCTAAGCCATTCAATGCTGCTTTTTTGTTCTATTGCTGCGGTACGGTCACTTCTAAAGAAAAAAATAGTCAAAAGATCTCATGACTCATACATTGGTTCTTATGGGGTTTTTTCTTGTGTGTGTATGTTTGGGGGGGGGGGGGGGGTGTACAAGGGGATATAATTACATGTATGGTATGGGGCAAACAGCCTGATACGTGTAGTGGTTATTTCTGTGCTCAGAGGTAAATGGAACTTTGGTAAATTGAACTGTAATCCAATTCCTTGACGACTTCAAATTATGTAGGTTTCACTATATTCACAAACATATTTGCTTATTTCCATGCCCAAAACATCAAGTATACAAACATCTGCAATGATAATGGGTGGGAACGCAATTTTTTTAAATTCCTTCTCTTTCAGTATGTTTTGATGTCTACGACCTGAACAACGATGGTTACATTGTTAGAGAAGAAATGTTTCAGCTGCTGAAATCCTGCCTCGTCAAGGTATGTTACGTAACTTTCTTAGAATACCCAGAGCTTACTTAACAGTTAATCTTTAACAGTGATTGAAATTAATGATCAATGGTGTGATCGAGAAAAGAATAATAGACATTAAACTGAAAACTGTTTTTTTTTTATTGTTGTTGTATTTTGTATATTTCTTTAATTCTATTTTTGGGAAATTTGTCTTAGTGTCATTGCAGCCCAGTTACAACTGAAGCAGACATGTCATCACCACAGTGCAGCATTACGTACAGTCCAGCACCTAATTCAGACTGTTCCAACTGAAGTTATATAATGTCACAAATATGTTATGAAACAAACGGTTTTGGCACTATTCACAGTTGGAAATCTGAATATGATTTATTTATATACTAGCTGAGGTCCCCGGCCCTGCCCGGGATAAATATTGGTTTCAGTTCTGGGTGGTTATTATGGTCCTGCTTCATCTGGCCTGTTCCTATTTGTTTATTTATTTATTTTTTATTTTTTTAAAAAATAAGTCTTACTGCTCTGCCTTTGTAAGTTGACACCCTGCGCATCCCGTACATGATTTGCGCATGGGTTAGTGTGTTTGATAGTGAACACATCGCAGGAAGTGATAACGAAACCTTAAAATGGCGAACCATGACTCGAAATAGATCCAAATGATGGCGAAACAATAAATTTCCAATAAAAAAAACTACACTGATTTGAGACTTCTATTAAAAACTGTGCACCCTTACATCCATTCTGATGCACCATATAAAATTTGAAGTCTGAGTGTTGAGTGGTTCAGAAGCCTTTTGCAATGAAAAATCTCAACATGTTAGACACTACATGTTGTATTGTAGAGTAGTTTTATTGCCTCTAGACTACTGTGTCCCCTGAACAGATACAGATATTGTAGAATGGTTAACCCTCTTAATGCGACAGGCCACAATTGTGGCCCATTGGTAGAGTGCGACAGGGCTCTCTATATGTGCGGTTAAAATTATTTTGGCTGAGAAGCCAAATAAAAAATCTGGCACATCTGCTTGCGTTTCCAGGAAGTACAGCTGACATTGAAAGTAACTGTTGTTGTTTGGTTGCGTTTTTTGGCGATTTTCACTCATTTTGCTGACCAAAATAAGTGACCAGAATGAGTCAGAAAAATTTTAGCATATATTTTTCAGTTTTTAGTGAGCACTAAGAGGGTTAAAAACCACAGAAAACCTAAGTGGTCACAGCTTGAGATGGAACAAAGTTAAGTGACAAAGTAATGTGTCAAAGAAGAGAAAAACCTGTATGTTGCTAGGCCCCTTAGAGAAAGAATCAAAAAATTGAACTGCACAATAAATTTCAAGAGCATTAGAACTGAGAGAACAAGGTTTTTGGGGTCACTAAAGACCTTCATCTTGTTAAAAAAAAAAAAGACATTTTTTAAACAATTTGGACAAAAATTTTAAGACAAATAACTGATGGCGGCTACTTAGCTGTTGCTGGTCCTTCCACTCAGGTTTGGTAACAGTATCAATGTTGCCGTTCCCAGTCTGCCAGATACTATAGAGAGAGGACTAAGTATTGTAGACATTTATGAGTTGAAAAATTTTTCACTTTATCCTTTATCCCCTTTCAGGCACCAACAGAGGAAGATCCAGATGAACTTGTGAAAGAATTGGTGGAAATTGTCATGAAGAAAATGGTAAGATTTGGGTAACCGTAGAATTTTAGACCAGTCATTTTATTTTTAATTACTTTTTGGGTTCTGTATGGCCATGATGCAACAGAGAATGGCCTCATGATCTCTGCTTTCCTAGTAAACACTCTACGAATTGTGCCATTGGACAGCCGGCGGAACAGCTCAATGACTTTAAGTAAATTCAGGTTGCCACAAACCATTTCTCATATCTCTCACGAACAAATTTATGTAATCTAATATAATCCCTGAACTCTGTTTTTACTAGCCCAGCAAGATTTCCACTTGCTCATAAATGTGCATTTGTCTTTTTATTATTGATTCAATGTATCTACAACGGAGCAGATTTTTCACTATTCCAAAGCAAATTGATCCAATCTGGTGATAGTTAAAATGCTTGTTGCTTTTCCAGGATATGGATCATGATGGACGAGTGTCACTGCCAGATTTTCAAGCAGCTGTTTATGAAGACAAACTCATGCTGGAAGCTTTGGGCAAATGTCTGCCAGACGATAAGGTAACAATGAAAAAAAAAAGTTATAGTGAAAGATCTGGAGGTTCCTATACAGCCTGTATGTTTTACTGTTACGTTATAAAGATTTCACTGCTGCTGAACATTTTTTTATCTTTTTTTTTTTTATAGTTCTTTCTTTGTTGTTGTTGTTTTGTTCTTCTTTTTCTGGTTTTCTTCCATGTCCAGCCCTCAAAAGGCTTGTTGTTGTTGTAGCCCTGAGGCTTGTTGTTGTTGTAGCCCTGAGGCTTGTTGTTGTTGTAGCCCTAAGGCTTGTTGTTGTTGTAGCCCTGAGGCTTGTTGTTGTTGTAGCCCTAAGGCTTGTTGTTGTTGTAGCCCTGAGGCTTGTTGTTGTTGTAGCCCTAAGGCTTGTTGTTGTTGTAGCCCTAAGGCTTGTTCTTGTTGTAGCCCTGAGGCTTGTTGTTGTTGTAGCCCTGAGGCTTGTTGTTGTTGTAGCCCTAAGGCTTGTTGTTGTTGTAGCCCTGAGGCTTGTTGTTGTTGTAGCCCTAAGGCTTGTTGTTGTTGTAGCCCTAAGGCTTGTTGTTGTTGTAGCCCTGAGGCTTGTTGTTGTTGTAGCCCTGAGGCTTGTTGTTGTTGTAGCCCTGAGGCTTGTTGTTGTTGTAGCCCTGAGGCTTGTTGTTGTTGTAGCCCTGAGGCTTGTTGTTGTTGTAGCCCTGAGGCTTGTTGTTGTTGTAGCCCTGAGGCTTGTTGTTGTTGTAGCCCTGAGGCTTGTTGTTGTTGTAGCCCTAAGGCTTGTTGTTGTTGTAGCCCTAAGGCTTGTTGTTGTTGTAGCCCTGAGGCTTGCTGTTGTTGTAGCCCTGAGGCTTGTTGTTGTTGTAGCCCTGAGGCTTGTTGTTGTTGTAGCCCTGAGGCTTGTTGTTGTTGTAGCCCTGAGGCTTGTTGTTGTTTTAGCCCTAAGGCTTGCTGTTGTTTTAGCCCTGAGGCTTGCTGTTGTTGTAGCCCTAAGGCTTGCTGTTGTTTTAGCCCTGAGGCTTGCTGTTGTTGTAGCCCCAAGTTTCCTCTTTCTCAGCAAACTTTTCACAAGACTGTACAAAATTTTTCTCCATTCTATTCTAAAACTCTTTAAAAAAAAAAAAAGAAAAATTTGTGATTTGAGTAAATTAAAATGATCATTGTATTACTAATTTACCAGTGCAAGATGACCTTCCAAGAGATGATTCGAATGTCTGGCAGTGGGCAGTACAGTGCCATGGGTTCGGTCAGTATCAGTGAACAGAAGGAAAAGCAGAATCAAGGACGTCGAAGTGCGCATCATTTAGCCTAGTTCATTTGTGGCTGCTTGCAATTACCATTCATAATTAGTCGGTTGTGACTATTTCAGTGATTTCTAGGAACAAACACTGTTTTAGTGAGAAACATTGACCAGATACTTGGTAGCTGCACAGAAAATTGATTATGTTTCACCTGTGATATTTGATTGGCCACTGTTCCATTGCATGCCTGGTGTAATGAATCAGTGGCATTCCATAGTTGACCTGTATTATTATGTACTACTCAGCTTTTGCCTGTCCACAAACTTCAGCTGCAAGACAATCTTCATTCTGTCCCACTCATACAATTTACAAATCATGCCCAGCACGAAGCTGGTTACAACACAGCCAACCAGTTCATCAGGCATATGGAGGAAACATTTCATGCACAAAAATATATTACATGACGGTTAAAATTTACTTTTCGCTTATGCATGGTATGATTATCTAACTTTCTTACTGACCATAATGCAACTTGGAATGAACCCAGGAGCTCTGCTTTCCTAGCAAACATTCACCTATTAGTTTCCTTGAGTTATGCTGCTCTTTCCTGAATTATATCATTCAACAAATTTTGTGTCTCATGTTGTTAGAGTGGATGATTTGTGACCATTTTAAACCATTTTTCTGTAATACTGACTTCTCTCTTCAGAGTCCATGTCACGCCAGGATTTTGTTTGCTATGAATGAATTGTGCAGGTGTCTGTTCACTCTTGTAGACTGAATTAAAGTAATTTCTTTCAAAATGAGAATCAGTATGCAAATCACGAATTAGACACAGAGTATAAAATGACCACAGTAATTGTTTCTGCAAATTCCTTAGTGTAATGGTATCCCCCCCACGCCACAAAGTGTCACACAGTTTTCAAGAAAGGTGCGGAGTAAGTGCAGGTTTTGGGGACTTTTGTTTCAAATTCTTTTGGGGGGAATTCCTGTCTGCTCAGACAGAGGGAGAATTATTCATGGATCGATGATTTACTGACTTAAGCAATAAGGCAGGTGCTATTTGCTTTTTATTTTCATCCAGTACGCATGCACTTCACTGAAAAGTGTAATAACTTAATTTACCATTTGACAACTGCAGTATCATTTACTAGAGGTGCTTTGTGCTCTATCAAAGTTTTTGTACAATTTATTTTCTGACATGCAGGTTTATCAGTATACAATGGTTGGTTGGTTTGTCACGCGCGAACTTAGTAGAGAATGCATTTCTAACCTGACTGGAGTAAGTTACTAAATCCCCAACAAATCTTTTGATGCAGTGAGTAGTTACTTTTCTTCTGCTTCATTAAAACTTTCACCTAGACGCAAACAGTCTGATCTCAGTACTATTTCATGAATGCATGGCTTCTGTCTAAATACGTAATTTGTCATTTGTCGATATCTAGTAGATTCCCTTTGAAGGATTTTGACTGTCACTCCTTTAATCACTAACTGGAAAAAAAAACAACAAAACAAACTTGAAATGAAAGGCTACCAGATGAGTCATTCTAAACATCTGTGCACACTCCCTCTCCCTATTTCTGTCATTTTCTGTGTTGTAATGATACATGTACAGCGTTGCTTTTGTGGAACTTTTAATGTACACATTAAAATCATATTTACTAATTTATGCTGCAGGTGTTGCCTTTGCTGTAAATTACTGAGGAGTAACTTGAAGTAACTTTTATTGTTTAAAGTAATAGAGAATATTCTGTTGGACCTAATCTGCTGCAATGTTCATGAATGGTTTGCTTCAAAATTCTGTGGAGATTTATTTTTCATGTGGCTGAGAATCCTATAGATAAGAGCATAATTTTGTACTTAGCTTGTTCTGTTTTATCTTCTTCATACCATCGATCAATAAAATTACGCCATTGATGTGCTATGTGTCAGCTGCAGTAGATATGAATGTTTATGGCAGTTGAGACACAATAATGCATTACTTGGCAATTTGATTCCTTTGTCATGTCAGCCAAAATTACATCTGATGTGATGTGACAGAAACTAGATTTAAGGCATTGGGCATCACTGTGATTTCAAACAAAGCGTGGAAAATTATTACAGGCCTGAAAATTACCATGTTAATTGAAACACCTGGGAGTATAGATGAATTGAGGTGAGATATGATGTCGAAAAGAAATGTAACATAAAGTCCACCCTATTATAAACTGTCTAGAAAGAGTGTATTAAATACCAGGTCAAGATGAATTGAGGTGAGATATGATGTCGAAAAGAAATGTAACATAAAGTCCACTATATTATAAACTGTCTAGAAAGAGTGTATTAAATACCAAGTCAGTATAATGTTTTATTGTACAAGAACTGAAAGAATTGCTTTGAAAATGTTTTTGTGATTTGCTGTTTGTGGAATAAATTTTGCATCAGCATTGTCTCCTGTGGCTTCATGTGTTGTTATTGAAGAACTGTCAAATGAGAATTTGTTTGCCGAATGCAGAATGGAAGTGAGGAATGAAGCGATTCTTTGGTGACAGGATGGTTTTTGATTTCTGAAATTTTTTTGCTAGATGTTTAGAGTGAATTAAGTAGTTAGCTCCACTGGTGAGTGATTAAGTCAATTCTTAATTTGAAAGATTGCAAACATATCCAGCAGCTTGTATCCAGGAAGATCATTTTGTTTTGATTCATATATCTCAAAACAGTGGAAAACTATCTGCCCAGTTCTGCATAGGTAGAAACTAAAGGATATGGTATGGGTGATACGAATAACATTGTTATAGCTGCAATCACAGATCTAGGCTGCCATTCATCTTCCATTTAGCTGAACTAATTTTGCAGGTCCTACACGTGTTGACCTTATTTCACAAATTCGTCCTCGGCCCTCTACCCCCAGCACACACACACAAACAATCAAAATGAAATCCAGTCTCTTCAGGCCAACCTACCTGTGCACATGTGTTACATGCACCCAGCTCAAAGTAACTGTCACTCAACCTACAAAACGACAAGTTGCAATTTGTCTTCTATTTGTGGTACAGTATAGTGAGTGTGCATGAGAAAACCCACAATAAGTGGCAAACATGACATTTTGAGTTCTGTACACATGATAAAAGACAAGACATTTCTGATAAATTGAAGTCAGTGACCCCCCTAAAACAAGATTTTGATAAAACGGCATTTAATCCTAAAAGTGGCAATAGCTAATTGACCCATTAATATTGGAGTGATTGCTGTTAGGAGACCGTGGTCTAATAACTATAAGCCGTTATAGAGATCATACTGAGTAGTGTTCACTGCTCATCTACAGTTTACCCTGTAACATGCCACGGTCCCCTAAACAACAGCCAAGTCGGACATTTTTGGATCTTGTTAGGAGACCGTATTCTAATTATATATATGGCCTTTAGCGTCTTTACAGACGGTCTTAGCAGCTAGAATATTCACTTTCACTTTGACTGACAGCTTCTCTCGTGGCTTATTCTACCAATGTTTGACCCGAGAGTGCGATGGCAGTGATTGCAGGTCAGTCTTTTGGGTTCACTTTGGCGAGTGTTTTCATTCCGCCTCTGTCGTTTTGTCAGGTATGTTTCTTTTGCCTTGAAGTCTATTGCGAGCGTGCCACTGCGCAATTTTTGTCTCCATCTGCTTCGATCATTTGCAAGGTTCTCCCATTCATTGGGGTCGATGTTGAATGCTTTCATCGTGACCTTGCAAGTGTCTTTGAATCGCAGATGTGGCCTACCTCTGGGTCGTTGCCAGTAGCAAGTTCCCCGTAGAGAATTTGTCTGGGGATGCGATCATTTTCCATACGGTGGAGATGTCCAAGCCACCGCAGTCTTTTTTTGCCTAGGAGAGCCTGAGTTGATGGAATGTTGGCTCGGCTCAGAACTTCGATATTTGAGATCCTGTCTTGCCACTTGATCTTGAGAATTTTGCGTAGGCAGCGCAGGTGGAAGGAGTTGAGGGATCTTTCATGTTTGGAGTAGGTGGTCCATGTCTCTGAGCCATACAGCAGGGTGCTTAGGACGCAAGTTTGGTACACGAGTACCTTTGTTTTGATGGTCAGCTTGCTATTGTTCCACACCCTTTTTGAGAGTTTGCCAAAAGCTGTGGCCGCCTTTCCTATTCTGGCATTTATTTCAGTTGTTATGTCTGTGCTACCACTGATGGTTGAGCCTAGGTAGCAGAATTTTCCCACTTGCTCCAGAGGAGAGCCATTCAGCATGATTGGGTTGGGGTTTCTCAAGCCTTGTGTCAAAACTACAGTTTTTGAGACACTGATCCTTAGCATGAATTTGTCACAGGCTTTGGCAAGGCTATTGATGAGAGCCTGGAGCGTGGTTTCATCGTGGGCCACGATTGCAGCATCATCTGCGAAGAGGAGCACTTGTAACATAATATGCTCTGTACGAGATTTTGCTTTTAGTCTGGCAACATTAAAAATGGAGCCGTCCACTCTGGTGTTAATAAGTACTCCACTGAACATTGACCAAAGGCATTCTTGAGTAGGGCTGCAAAATATATACCAAATAAGGTAGGAGCAAGAACACATCCCTGCTTCACACCGCTGTTTACAGCAAATGAATTGGATGTGCAGCCTTCAAAGTTGACACATGCCCTCATGTCAGTGTGGAAGGATGCAATAGGTTTTAGCAATGTTGGTGGACAGCCTATGGATTTAAGGACTGCATACAGGCCAGATCGGCTTACGGTGTCGAAAGCCTTTGTTAGGTCCACAAAGCATGTTATAAGCGGCCTGTTTTGTTCTTTACATTTTTCTTGGATTTGCCGAAGTGCAAATATCATGTCAATAGTTGATCGTTTGCTTCGAAAGCCACATTGTGTTTCTGGTAAGACTTTTCCCGCCAGTTGTTGAAGGCGGCAGAGGATGACGCGAGCAAAAGCCTTTCCAGTAATGCTGAGGAGGGATATGCCTCGATAGTTGTTGCAGTCGCCTTTGTCTCCTTTGTTCTTGTAAAGTGTGACAATTTTGGCGTCTCTCATATCATGTGGTATCACGCCTTCTTTCCAACACTGCAGTAACAGATTATACAGGTGTGGTGATAGTGGGCCTTTTAGGTCTTTTAATACCTCTGCAGGAATGTTGTCACTTCCTGTGGCTTTTCCAGCAGACAGGTGGTCGATTGCATTGGAAAGCTCGACTAAGGAAGGTTCAGCGTCAAGTTCGGCCATTATTGGCAGTTTTTGGAGGTGTTCCTCAAAATCTGGTGGAATATTTTTCTCAGTTGAATACAACAGAGAGTAATGCTCTACCCACCTATTCAGTTGTTCATTTTTATCTGTGATGGGTTCACCATTTACAGACTTAAGTGGGGCGCTTTTGGTGATGATTGGCCCAAGAGCTACTTTCATCTGACTAAAGGCGGTTTTCATATCTCCCTTTTCATTTGCTTGTATGCTTACACAAGTCTGTCCAGTATTTGTTGGCGCAACGTCTTACCTCCAGCTGAAGTTTAGCTTTTGCATTTTTCAAACAAGTTTTTGTACTCTGATTGCAATTTTTGTTATACTCATTGAAAGCAGATTTCTTTTGCTCAATGAGAGGTAGGAGAATTTCGCTGTTCTGGGCTACCCAGTCGTTGTTTGAAACTTTATGCTGTCCAAAAGACTTGATGGCACAGTCATGAATTTTTGAACTGAGAGTGTTCCATGTTTCATCTACCGAGTCACATTGGGTGACATTATCCATGCTTTCAGCAAATAACTTTTCAAATGACTTTCTATTTGATTCATCTCTGATTGCTGTTACATTGATCTTAGGGATTGAAGGGGCTTTTGATCTGTATATTTTCTTGGCCGAAATTTTGATTTTGCTGACTACCAGTGCATGGTCGGTGTCACAGTCAGCACTGTGGAGGGAACGAGTTATTTTTATACAGCCCAAACTCTTCCTCCTTGAGAGAATAAGATCTAATTGATGCCAATGGCCAGACCTGGGATGGCGCCATGATGTTCTTTGGCATCTCTTAAGGTCAAAGTACGTGTTTGTAACACATAATGAGTTTACGGAGCATAGCTCCAGAAGGCGCTGCCCGTTTTCGTTGATGTTGCCAATGCCGAAGTGCCCAATGCACTTTGGCCATGCGGAGTGATCTGCTCCCACTCGAGCGTTAAAGTCACCCAGAATTAGCAGGCCTTCGGTGAGAGGGATGTTGTGGAGAGTCCTCTGCAATGCCTCGTAGAAAATGTCTTTGGTTTCGTCAGAGGAGGTAAGTGTTGGGGCATAGACACAGATAATGTTGGTAAAACCAGACCGGGTGTTCAGTCTGAGTGTCATGATGCGTTCTGACACTCCAATTGGAGTTGCGATCGAATTGATAAGGGAGTTTTTTACGGCGAAGCCCACGCCGTGGATTCTCGGCTGTTCGCTGCTAAGGCCCTGCCAGAAGAAGGTGTAGTTTTCTTCTTTGACTGACCCGGAGTCGGGAAGTCGAGTTTCTTGAAGGGCAGCGATGTCGATGTTTAGTAGCTGAAGTTCTCGATCAATAATTTGGGATTTCCTGATGGAGTCAATATCAGTGAGATCTTGCTGTTGCAAGCCTGGGCGCATTGTTCTGACGTTCCAGGTACCAAGTTTTAGTATTTTTCTGTTTTTGCCAGGTGCACACTTTACGTCAGCTTTTCGACTTTTGGTCTAGCTCCAACCACCTTATGAAGCAGGCTGACGTGGCGGAACAACACCCAACTGCCTGGGGGCTGCCCAGGTTACGGCGGGCGGTAGTTGATCAATGCAGCTGAAAAGCCGCTCCCACCGACAGAGGGGACCCCTGGCGCTCATCCGTACGCCAAATGGATTGAGCTTATCACCGGTAACTGCCACCTCCCGTGTTGTGCCCATCCGTAACGGATGGCTGGAGTGTCCTCTCCAACTCGGAAATGGGTGGGCTTATAGAGGAGAGACAGACGCTTGCCAAGCCCGGGCAAACGCCTCCTCGTTTTGCTGCCTTGCCTGGGCTATTTTTAAGAGATGGTGCTTTGCCCAGAGGCACCACCCCTCTCTCTGCCATTCTAGTTAAACCCAAGGGAGAGACCAGGTCAATACATTTGGAACTAGTCCGGCTGCAGGAGATGCTGGAAGCCAGTTTGATGCAGTTCTCCCTGACAGCCACCTTCGGGTCTCCACTCCTGATTTTCTGTCTGGGTTTACTCCCATAGCCTTTGCTATCATAGCAACACACAAGGCAGTGTGGTATTTGTATTCAGGGTTACCTTCCCCTAGTCTTCCTCTCTCCCGAGATGACCCACAAGACAGTGGGGGTGACAGTAGCAGGCTGTATTGTGTACTGTCATACAATAGCAGAAAACTCTGGCCTGACATACAATTAGTATTCTAATTACAAAGCCTTTATAGAGATCATAGTCAGTAGTGTTCACTGCTCGTCTACAGTTTACCATGTAACATGCCACGGTCCCCTAAACAACAGCCAGGTTGGAAGTTTGTGTCAGACCCATATTTTCACTTCAAAGTCGTTTTTTCTCAAAATCAGCTCTGACAACTTATTGTGGGTTTTCTCATGCACACTCACTATGAAATCACACTTCTACACTATCCAGCTTATGCGTGAAAGGAAAACGAAACGACGAATTTTAAAAGCGAGCTACTTCTTTTCCGAATGGCCAGTTAAAAATAGAGGTGACATCATAAAGGAAATGGTTTTCCCACAAAGTTTCAGTTTCGCCATAACTAAAATCGATTTCCAAGAAATGCGATTTCACCCGACCCGGAGCCGAAGAGTGGCTTAAGCCTGCCAGCCACTGCTGCGATACAAGAAAACACAGGTGTAGTTCTTCTGGATCGTCATTGGGCTTTTTTTAACCTTCCATAGACTCTCCGCAAAATATTCGCCAAGGCTGAACAAAGGTAGGTGCTGTAGGGTAATTGCTTCTTCGCAGGTAAGCAAGCCCCGCTTGCACACAAAGAAGAATCTGTGATCGAGTTTTCCAAGCAACTGCGTAAATTATATTATATCCTTTATGAAAGTAAATAGAGACTTCCTACTAGAACCACTGGTTCGCATGGCCTTCTGCGGTAAGTCTTGCACATGAATAGTTGTTCTACTTTTTTTTTTATTATTATTTAAAAACTTTTTTTTTTCAATAATTAAAACCCCAAAAGGACAATTGTGTGCATTTCAGTCAGAATTGCTTCACATTTTGTATACAGTAATTTCAGATCGAATGGCAAACTAAAGATTGGGGAGTTGGGGGGGGGGGGGCAAAAGGGTGGTTGTGATAGCAGGTGCACAGATGTTTGAATAATATTCCTAGCATCATGGTGTCAAACCATGAAGTACTTACTTCCCAATGGAGGCGGGGGGGGGGGGGGGTGCTTTCATAGTATAAAAACATAGGCTACAGATATGATAGGGACAGGCGAGAGGGGGGGGGGTGCTGGGGAGCATATGTAGCCTACACTTTTGAATTCTAATAACACATTGAAGACCTGAAAGGCTGAACAAAGGTAGGTGCACAATGTTTGAATAATATTCATAGCATCATATGGTGTCAAACCATGAAATACTTTGGGCCTACTTCCCAAGGGAGAAGGGGGGGGGTGCTTTTATAGTATAAAAACACACATATGATAGGGGCAGGCGAGAAGGGGGGGGGGGTGTCCTGGGGAGCATGTGCAGCCTACATTTTTCAATTCTAGTAACACATTGAAGACCTGGGTTTCATTTACTTTTTCCCCTGCAAGATTAAATTGTTTAAGATTATAAACTCCTAATGAAACAGTCGAATAGTTCATGCAAAATGCCATTTTAAATGTAGAAGGATTACCAAATCCAGTTCTTACCTCCAGAAAGCATGTTAAACCTTTTTAATGGGGTAAGAGTTAGAAAAGATATTAAAATGATCAAACTGGAAAGAAATGTAGTACTAAACCTATCTCCAATCCCAAACCTAATATCAGGCTGTCCCCCACCCTCAATTGTGTTGGTAAACCTACCTGGCAACTCGAGATAACCTAATATGGAAATCTTCCCTTCAGTTTTCAAACATCGGGGCCTTAGGATCAACATTCCACATTCCAACAGCTGCTGCACATAGAAAGGGGAAAGAAAGATTGAGGCCAAGCACATGAAAAGCATTAAGAAGGGTCAAGAATTGCTAAAATCGAGCGATATTACTTTATGGATAGTCTCATATTATGACTTTGGGCCCCTTCTCCAGTTACCGCCAAATCTTTAGTGGAGAATCTCTCTCTTTCTTTCTTATTTTTTAACACATAATGTTTTAAAGCTTATTTCCCATCACCATTAATTTTCTCAGGTCATGGATTGGTATAGTATGATTGGGGGGGGGGGGGGGGTTAGGTTGTTGCACTGACTAATTAACTGCATTTTTCTGATCTGCAGTTTGAGTAACTCCAGTCTGAGGAATGGATCAACAGAGAAAGGTATGCATGAAGAGGTTGATGAAGGACTTGGAGGAGTTCAGCAAAGCTCCGGGAGAAAATGTCTCAGCTGTTCCACTGGAGGAAAACCTACTGGAATGGCATTGTAACATTCGACAAGAGGAACTGATTTTTCATTTGATCTTATTCTTCCCCCCTGAATATCCCTACAAGCCACCAAGTGCAGAGTTCGTACCACAAGGTTTCAGTTATGCAGGTGGAGCCACCAAAGCAGGGAAAAAGGGAACACAAATCTGCTTGAATATCTTCTCCGATTTTGAATATGTTCATACTGAATGGGCTAATCTGCTAGGGGTGGGGTGGTCACCTGGTTATACAGTCCAGACAATTTTGTATAATGTTGTTTCCTTCTTAAGAGAAAATGAGTCAACATATGGTGGGCACTACCATCGGAATTTGAACCTTTCTAAATCATTTGTCTGCTCCGATTGTGGACATTCGTATGAAAAGCCATTTCCAAGTTTAGCTGATTTACCAAAATCGGAGGATAAGAGCAATCTGACGGAGACTTCGCCTGCAAGCAAAAATGAACAAGTTCAACAAGAACAGTCTCCCAACCAGGAATTAGAGATCATTGATTACATCTCCAAGGCCAAATTTGATCCCAAGTCAGACAAACTGGAGTATACACTTTTTGGATTTGGGCTGATTGTCAATGGTGCACCTGGTCGTGCCAAACTGACAACTCCATGTGAGTATCTGACTGCACATTCATTCTACAATATGAAGGAATCGGTCAAAATAGTTCACAGTGTATCAAAAGTTCCGCTGAGTTTCTTTCTCCCATTGTTCATCCATCCCAGTCATGGTTCGCATGTTCAAAGTGAATTTGAGAAGACAATGAATGCTTTAGCAAAAGGTGTGGTCATTCCAGATTCCAACAATGTCTCTATAGAAGATGTCATCCTGAAAACTCTTCCTAACTTGATGTGTGCAACTGTGGTGGATTTTTTCAAAGGAACACAGTATACCAGTGAAAACAGTCTGAATGGCTACTTTGCTCTTCACAGATTATTCTTGTGGTGTCTGGAGACATACCCAGCTTTGCAAACAAAAGTTGAAACCATCATTACAGACTTCATCAACAATGAAACCATGCGTAACAAATCTGTGTGCCCCGATGTTGGTCAGTGGTTGATGTTGTTGGCAGGTTCCCAACTCTACAAGTGGCAAGATGTGGCAGATGCTTACTTAAAGGAATCGTGGAGACGCAACGTCGCGTGGTACATCAAATCTGATCCATTACTTGCAGTTATGAACACAAACCAGGACTACAGGCTTAAGGAAACATTTAAACTGACAGAAGTAAGTCGTAATTTGCTGGCGTTTCATGTGGTGTTCCTTGAGATAGCCATGCCAGAAGGTGAAACTCGACAAGACATCATTAAACGTTATGACGCAAATTTGGGTTTCCCAACAAAGGAGATGGTTGACAAGATGAAGTTAGCATGCCACAAAATCAAGGAAGAAACTCATACATATGCTGAGTGGTACAGCATTTTGAAAATTCCTGTTCCATCTGACAAAGAAGTTTTTGAAAGTTTGGTTGATGCATTGTGTTTTGCCCTCATAACCTCAGGGTATCACTGGACATAGTAGCTAATGGCTGTTCAGAGTGCCTTTTCAGAGTCTCTCTAGAGATGTTTCTTCCTGTGCATGATGTATGGCAAATGCTACAGTAATCAGAAATGGTGTCTATGTATTGTGAAATGCTGTGTAAATTGTCACTCAGAGACTATAACTCATACAAAAATCATTACCTTTTCAATGTCTCGGTGGAGATGTTTCCTCCTGTTTGGTGTCTATGGAGATGCCAAAGTGTGTTGATGTTAAAAAGTATCTGATGTTAAATAGAACTTTTCATTTACAGAAACTGTTAGAGTGAAAAAAAAAAACATCCCTGCCTCTGCATGAAAAATTTCCATTGTGTATAATATAATATATTACATGTAACTACCAACTTTTACTGGGAGGTTTTTCTTCTTCTTTTTTATGGATCTGTGAGTTCAGATACTTGAGTTGTGTTACTATTAAATATTTATCCTCAATTAAAGATAACCAAGTTGTTGTTTTTAATTTGAAATCCTCCCATTGAGTTCTCAATGTTTTACAGTATATAAAGTATACCTTGACTTTCTATGATGTCAGCAGAAATATTTTTGACAAGATTTTTTTTCTTGCTTCTGCACAAAGTAATCAATGAGTGTGTTCTGGATTGTTGAGCTGTGTTGTAAGGTTTACCCACTGAATCTCATAACAACGGACATTATTTATGTAATTATGTACAGAGTTTTTACTCGTCAACCCATGCATGACAATATAAAAGAGAAATACTTCAGAAACATTTTGAACCCATTAAACATGGGTTGAAGAAACTTTTTTTTCTCATACATGTACAAAACATTGGTAAGAAAGGTAAGGAATGTTATAAAAATGCAGAGTGGAAAAGTTGGGGCTCAGTTTCAAAAATTGTTCTCACAGAGCAAAATATAAATATATTATTACCAGTAGTTTCATGGGCCCATCACAAACTACATTTTTCACAAAAAATTTGGATCAGCTTGCATGTTTCAAGGTTGTAAGGGGTCCTGCGGGTAAGCCTCGCAATTTGCTCTTAATTTATAATACAGATCTGTGTGTAAAGTGAGATCATGGTTACATTCTATTAACTGCCATTACTTTGATTATACTAATTATAAGCAGCAGATGTTTGTATGTTAACTTTTTTTAAAATAATCAAATGTTTACTGATATAAGTGCACTCCCATTCATGAATGGTATAATGCACGGTCTTGCACGGAATGTTTTTATCAGTACTGTAACTGAATGTAATACATGTATGTGCCATATCACACAAACTATTTTATTCTAAATTTTTTTTTAATGTGATTACCTATGGTTTTGAATATCATTATCAGTAAAGAAAAATTTGGTTTTGTCATATATGACATAAGAATGTCAAATATTTGAACATTTTTGTAAATTTTTATTCTGAACATGCTGCCTGTGTGTGAGTGGTGAAAAAATATGTGCTGCAGAATTAATTTGCTTGCAATATGCCAATATGTTGTGAAAAATGCTTTAGTGATCTTGGATAGGATGAGAAAGAAGACCGGTGTCCACCATGGTTTACAAACTTTACATGTTTACATGCACATGGAGGCCATGGGAAATGAGAATGCTCAGTGCACTCAGCTTGAGGATGACAAGTACAGTGTACCTTGCCAGTTTGGTCCAAGAAAATAATGTTGTAATTTGTCCGCTTTTCTTTCCTTTCGCAATTTTTTTGTTTGTTTTGTTTCAAGCTGAAGGTGCTTGAAGACTTTTCCATTGGACATTATCTCAGTTTTCTGTAAATTTTGTTGAAAATTGTTCATCATATGTTTCTGTACGTCTGGATTTGGCAAAATCTAAAATCTGTGATTTCACAGCAGGGCTTGGAGCAAAGTTGAAATGTGGCCCCAAAAAAAAAAAGATGTCAAATTACAAGTCTCCAAATGGAATAAACCATGATGATTTTGGTCATATTTCTCACCACTTTTGAAACATACCATTATTTTTTTTTTGTGTGGCCACATCTTAACTCAATATGCCTGTCTCTCTGTCTCTATGTGTCCATTAAGTGCCAGCTTATTTGTCTTTCATCTTTGCATGTGGCCATGTTGCCCTGGACTGATAACTTTTTCCTGGGATATGTAATTATATTGTTTCTAAATCTATATCAATAAATATTCATTCCTGGCAATACTTCACTACTTGTCATGTTGAGATTGTTCCATTGGTCAGTGTGTGAGTTAGATAGTTTAATTACTGAAGTTAGAGATTTGACCTCGGTTTTGTGGTTGTTGCATGGTTGTGGTTTCTGATGATGGTAATGATGTAGTTGTTTTTTTTTTGATGTAGTAGATTGTGAGAGGATGAATGACTTTCTATTTTTAATGTGCTTTCATGGTAACGCTAGTGCGTGAGTGAGGGACGGCCACTCAGTAGTTTATGGGCACTTGGCCGAGCACCATTAATTGGATTATTTCCCTTGTAATACTAGCGCGGGACCCGTTATTCACATCACGGTGAAAAGCACGCATTTTGATTGGTCAGTTGGAAATGTTGACCACCGGGCTTCCAACTCTTATATCATGGCTTTAAGTTTCTTACAACTTGCTCACTCGTTATTATCAACCGACAGAAAGACAGGAACCCGAAGTCATTTTTAAGAGTAAGCAATACCCTATCGGTACAAAATAGGTACTCATGATAACGTTGTTGGTATTGGTTGATCTGGATCTGACATTGTACAGATGATGGTGGATACACAAGGATGGATGAATTGAGATAATAACAAATGTAGATATTTCTTTCAACAATGCCACATCTTGTTTATTCAGGAAGGAAAAAGAAACAATGAAAAACGTAACAGAGTTAACTTTCCCTTAATGGATTACATAAGCTGCCGGATTGGCAAATATTTAAAATAGTTGTAAATTATGATGAGTTTATACTCAACACTCCCCCTTAAACTCAGCATGTGTAACCCAATTGTTTGAAAAATCATTTGAATAGAAAGGGGTTCACTTACATTTACACCTCTGTGAAACTACTAAAGGGACATAATCAAGGTAATTCAACATGATTCCCAAATTTACATGATTACTTCCCTCTAACTTTGTCACAAATCCCAGACTGGGAGATGTAATAATTATAACAAGACAACAATCACGAACGAACAAGTTTAACACTTAACAGAACAACCCATCAGACTCACACATTTATTAAACATAATTATACAGATAATAGCGCAATTACATACATTATATTATTGAATTTAACTGCCGTACAACGGCCTTATTCTCACACACACTCTCCCTCGGATCCACAACCCGGTAGTTACTTCCTAAAGACACTTCGGCCTCAGCCTCTCCCCTCAGGGTCTTAATAGCACATTAATAATTCACTGGCACCGCAGTCTCTCAATATCCCGTTCCTATTGCCATAACACCTTAGCATTCCACTAGCACCTCAGCAGAGCAATAGCACATTATCATTTCAATAGCCCATCAACATGGCAATAGTACATTATCATTTCAATAGCCCATCAACGTGGCAATAGTACATTATCATTTCAATAGCCCATCAACATGGCAATAGTACATTACCATTTCAATTAGCACATTCACGCTCATATCTACGTCCCTGTCCGTGGCCAGACTGCCACGACTTTATGTGCCTCTACTGTCCTGCACCGACAGCCTCACTCTTGGCCTATGTGTGGCCCCCGGCCCTATGCTGGCCTATCCCCTGTGCTCACCGAGGTGGCTCTTCGGCCCGTCCCCGACACCAGACATCACTGGAAAAAACTCTCTCACTAGTCTTCCGACTGCTCCCCTTATGTTCGCCCACTGGGCTTTCTCTTGCGTCCGCTCTTTAGGACGTTCTAACTTGCAGTGATAGTAATACAGCGCTCTCGCCTCCTTCAGACCCCCACCACTCATAACATGCACGCTTTCCCTTACTTGTCTACGTGCGTTAATTTTACTCTCCTCCTTTCCCCCCCCCCCCGTAATTATTAACTATCGCTCACTCCACTCGTGACATCATCCCCCACCCCAAAAAAATTAATGCAATTAATTTCAAATTGCATCAAGATGACTGTCAACGAGTGAGCGTGAGCAATACCTACATTAAAAATGACCTACCAATGCCCCTAGCACATAAAATACCGGAATCAGGGGAAAATATGGGGATCAATATGCCCTGCACTATGCATATATGTATCACATCATCAATAGCTAACTAAACACAATACCTAATACAGAATCAAAAACCAATCAACCTATCAACCATTCTTCATATCATATTTATAATGTCAATATTTTAAAGTCGACGACTCATTCACACAGATCCTGTCAATGTTCCTGTCCTCCGATGTATAAGCTCCTGAACTCTTCCCCTAGGCTCGACTAAGGTAGTCGGCGATATGATTGCTGGTTCCTGGAATTGGTTGAATAACGAAGGTATACGGCTGCAAAGCCAATGCCCATCTAGACAAGCGTGGGCTGGACGAACGATTCTTCGACAAAAACGTCAGTGGCTTGTGGTCTGTCTGGATACAAAATTCTCGTCCCATGAGATAACGTCCTAATTTCTGGACGGACCACACAATGGCAAGACACTCACGCTCTATCACAGAATACTTTCTTTCTCTCTGCAATAACTTCCTACTGACATAACATACAGGATGTAAACATTCGTTCTTCTCCTGTAGAAGACAAGCGCCGACACCAGAGTCCGACGCATCCGTTCTGAGGATAAAATTAGATCGAAAATCGGGTAATATCAGAATGGGTGACGATGATAATGCTGTCACCAAATTATCAAATGCTGTCTGACATTCAGACGTCCACTGGACTTTATCGGGTTGTCCCTTCTTAGTAAGGTCAGTAAGAGAAGATGACAAGCAGGAAAAATTTGGAATGAACTTTCTGTAATAATTTAAAATTCCCACTAAGCTTCTGACTTGTTTCTTTGTTTTAGGGATTTGCAACCCTACTAATTTGTCAATTTTTGTTACTTCAGGTCTCTGAACACCTCTACCCACAATATGTCCTAAGAATACTATCTCTGGACATGCCAAATCCATCTTTGCGGGTTTAGCAGTTAACCCAAAATGACGTAATCGTTTAAAAATTACTGTTAGTGTCTGAATATGATCAGACCATGTCGACGTATGACATGCTATATCGTCAAAGAATGACACGACATTAGGTATGTCCTTCAACACCAGTCTCATTAATCGTGCAAACGTCGCTGGCGCGTTTACCAACCCAAATGGCATGACCTTAAATTGGAATAATCCAATGGGCGTTTGGAACGCCGTGTATTGTTTAGACTCCTCAGTAAGAGGGATTTCCCAATAACCTTTCGTTAAATCTATCTTGGAAAACCACGTGGATCCGGCCAATGAAGCTATTAGTTCCTCCTGAAACGGAATAGGCTCCCTATCGCCTACCGTAATAGTGTTCAATCTTCGAAAATCAATACAGAACCGCACCGATCCATCAAGCTTTTTCACGAGGACGATGGGTGATGAATACGGCGATGTTGATGGTTCTATCACATCTAACTTCAACATTGACTCAACTTCCTTTATAACTCTATCTCTCGAAGAAAAAGGCAGCGGGTAAGGTCTAAGAGATACTGGCCTATCCGAAGTCAACTTTATTTGGTGCTGGATCACTGTAGTGCGACCCGGCAAATCCGTAATAACATCCGGGAATGACGCTAACAGGGTCTTAAGTTCCCTACTCATTGAACTCGTAAGGTCAGGGTTAACTTTTACGTCCCTGTAACCTTGTGTCGGAGTTAACTCCGGCAATTGAATTTGTATCTCTTCCTGCGCCTCGGTGTCGCTTACGTCACTGTCTAACTGGTCTACGACCCCGGTACAAGCAATAGAGAAGACAGTCTCCTCTGGTTTTGTCTGTGCACACAGATACTGTGGTCTCTCATAAAATCTCTGTAGCATATTAACATGGAAAACCTTACTCGATCCATCCATGTGGATAGCGTAATCTACCTTTGAAACAACTCGCTCAATAACATAAGGACCTTTCCATGTCATCAATAACTTATTATGGTCCGTAGGTAACAACAATAGGACCTTGTCTCCTGGCTTAAAAATTCTCAGTTTGGAACCTCTATCTTTATAGTCTTTTGCTCTTTTCGAAGCGATACTAGAAGCTTCTTCTGCTATAGTGCGCGCTGAAGATAATCTTTCCCTTAAATCAACAAGGTACTGAAACACTGAAATCTGCTCATCGTCTCCCGATGATGGCGACGTCATCATGTCCCGAAGAACATCAGTTGGACCCCTAGGACTACGACCATACATCATTTCAAACGGAGGGAATCCCGTTGACTCCTGCCGTACCTCTCTGTACGCGAATAATACTGCAGGGATATATCTATCCCAATCTTTAGGGCGATCAGCAGCTACCTTACGCAGCATCGACTTTAGCGTCGAGTTCAATCTCTCGCACATGCCATTAGCCTGCGGATGATACGGGGTGGTAGTGATGGGTTGTATGCTAAATAAGCGAAACAATTCCTTCATCATCTCCGAAGTAAATTGCGCGCCCCTATCAGACAAAATTTGTTCTGGTATTCCTACCCTAGCGAAAATTGCAAACAACGCTTCCGCGACTGCCTCAGACGTTATGGTCCGAAGAGGAACCGCCTCTGGCCATCTCGTAGCATTACATATGACCGTTAAGAAAAATCGATTCCCCCTATCGGTAGCTGGGTGAATGGGGCCAACAAGGTCTATCGAAACCTTTTTAAACGGTTCCGAAACCGTGGGGATCTTTTGAAGAGGAGCCTGGGGTGTACGACCCTTATGCGTCGTCTTTTGGCACACATTGCATGTCTTACAATACACTTGTACATCCCTGTGGATGGATGGCCAGTAAAAATTTTTAAGAACCCTTTCTTTGGTTCTAGCTATTCCCATATGACCCGCCAATGGGACATCATGTGCCAAATGCAATACTGTTGCGATCAGCAACGCTGGCACAACGACCTGCTTTAAAATGGAGGCCACCGTTACATACTTACGGAACAGAATGCCCGCCTGAACAACAAAGGAAGACGAGCCGTTCTTATATTTCCTCGTTTTCTCCGTTCGCGCCTCCTCAAAACATGGACTCAATGATGGGTCCTCCTTTTGTAATGTCGCCAAGCGCCCTGGTGTGATATCCAGGTTGACCGCTGGCGTTGCCAAAGGTCTAATCTTACCCCTATCACGTACCTGTCGACGTGTCTCGACTGCGGCACAAAAGTCAATACCTTTTGATTATGACCATGCCTGCACATTCTCCTCGGAAGGGGAACCTACCCGAGATACATTACCAATGATGAGCTGGGCGCCTGGAAAACAACCAACGACTGCTTCGACTTCCCCGCTAAGGAAAGGTGTATCTATCACTATTCTTGCCATGGGTAATTTCTCAATGGCCCCTGAAAATTGGATGCACGGGACAGTCTCACCTGTAAGCTGTGAATCCCGAATGCAGTCCCTATGCACTCCCACAACGGTAGATCCTGTATCTCGTAAAACCGAGACCGGTTCGTCTCCAACAAACCCCGGATAAACCCTAAGACCACCTCCTGTATGACATGAATTTATAACGGGGATCTTTCTCCCACAAGGTAAAACACCGGAAGATAATAACTTCTCACAACTGGGACACTTAGAATACTGTCCGCCTCCGTTGTCCGATGTAACACACGCAGCCGCATGATGAAATTTATTAGGGGAACATGGATTGGAGCCACTGCGATTGTCATCCACGTTCGCCGCTATCCTACCTGCAGGGCAATTCACGCTGATGTGATCTGCTCTTCCGCAGTTCCAACACTTCGCGGCCCTACACTCGCGTGAAAAATGCCCCACGCGTCCGCAAGTCCAACATTCCGCTCCCTGTGCTCCGCTAGACCTGGGTCCCCGTGACCCATCGCGACCGGAACTAAAGTCCCTATGCCGTCGGTCATCGGCAAAGGTCACAAATCGCCCTCGGCCATTACCGCGACCTAGCCCTCCTGCTCGGTCAAACTTACCGGATCCATATGCAAGTGATTGGTGATACCCCCTACGTTGCCCCTGGGCTTGCCCGTTATAGGCACCACGCTGACGCGACCTGTCTTTATGTCCTGCCGGCGACCCCTCAACCACGGCGACGTAACCAGCATCCTGCACGTACGCCCTCGCTACTGGTTTGGACGGGTGTGCCGTACGGTATGCTTCCGCCAACTTAGACGCCTCCTGCACCGTCGCGGGTTCGTTTTCTTTCAGGAAAGCCACCAGATCTTTATGGCACGACGCGTACAGCTGGTCACGGATCATTAGGTCTTTCAATTTAGCAAATTCCGCGCCCACATGCGCCAAGTCCACCCAGTTCGTGAAATATTCTGCTAGTCTCGCGACGAAGGCAGCAAAGTCCTCCCTGGTATCCGCACGTGCTCGCCTAAACTGCTCCCGGAAATATTCCTCCGTACGCGCAAATCGGCGAAGCAGCAAAGACTTCAGCTTATCATAATCATGTACGTCTTCGCGCTGTAGCTCTTTAAAGTAGGTTAACGCTCGCCCCTGCAACAAGGAAGCCAGGTACGTGGACCATAATTGTTTATTCTCCCCCCATTGCAGTTGTGCGTTCAGTTCGAACCTGTAAAGGAAGGCGTCTATGTCGTCTTTCCGGTCGTCGAACGTAGGCAGCTTAATCCTAACGCCACCTTTATTTTGCCCCTGCCGCTCAACTGTTTCTGTTGGCGCATTCTTTTTGATTTCCAACTCGGCGATTCTTATTCGCGCCTCTCTCTCCTGTTCCTTATCCCTAGCCTCTATCTCCCGCTCTTGGGCTTCTATCTCCTTTAACTTTAACTCCCTTTCCTGCTCCTTATCTTTATCCTCTCTCTCCCTATCTTTAGCACGCTCATCGCGCAATTCCGCCTGCTGCTCTTTAATCCAGCCGCGCAGCTCCTCTCCCTCAAGGCCAAGTTCCGTACCTACCTTCATGAGCTCAAGGAGATCCGCCATTTCACAGATTTATGGTTATGGTATGTATTATGAAAAAGACCAACCTGTCGGTATGGTCACTAACGACACGACCAGAGACCTGAGATCACACCAGATATAACAACACCCAATTGTCTCAAATACAATTCAGAAATTTACCTACTGAACATTTTATGACATACTTGCTAACTAATTCTATATTCATTAAATGTACAGCACTATTAATAATAAAAATAGAAAAGAAAAGACAAAAATGAAGAACTTCAGAAGAAGGACCACAAGGACGTCGAGGAACAACGAACCAGACTAGGGCAAAGACCTAAAAAAGAAAATATAATGGAAAAAAAAAATGCAACCTAACTACGCCGATTACACTACAAGGTACGAACAAGAACAGAGTCTGAAAAAAAGGAACGTATCTACAGATAGGTAAGAGAGGGACAAGAGAAACGTCTTCCTAAAACAACAAGGAAGATGGAACGCCACAATCTAAACAAAAATACAGGTCCCTACAGAACTGTTCACTGTGATGAACGAAGTTCCAAATTTCCCACACCTTTTTTTAAAGGGATAAACTAAGTTCAACACAGCAAACCCGCGCCACCGCCCGTATAATCAATTACAACAAAAACAGAAAAACAGCGGAAAAAGACAGGTGAACAGACAGCCCTCAATCCAGGGCACAAAAATTTTGACTTTTACTTAACTTTCACTTTGATTTCAAGTTCTTCCTTTACTCGGAGCTCTGGCTGCTTGTCTCCTCAGGCTGGCACACACACTCTGCAGAAATTTAAGTACACATTAATACATATTCATCAAAATACATGCATCAATACATATTCATAAATATACATAAATTATACCATCATGAAATTTCCATTCATCCCACGAACAAAAACAGCACAAATTCCTACCACAAGATAAGTACTACGTGGACAAAAACTAAAGTAACAAATGCCCACTGACAAATACCTACTAACTAACTACAACTAAATATTACGAAAATGGACGTGTCACAACGGACGAGCCCCCAGTGTCACAAATCCCAGACTGGGAGATGTAATAATTATAACAAGACAACAATCACGAACGAACAAGTTTAACACTTAACAGAACAACCCATCAGACTCACACATTTATTAAACATAATTATACAGATAATAGCGCAATTACATACATTATTTTATTGAATTTAACTGCCGTACAACGGCCTTATTCCCACATGCACTCTTCCTCGGATCCACAACCAGGTAGTTACTTCCTAAAGACACTTCGGCCTCAGCCTCTCCCCTCAGGGTCTTAATAGCACATTAATAATTCACTGGCACCGCAGTCTCTCAATATCCCCTTCCTATTGCCATAACACCTTAGCATTCCACTAGCACCTCAGCAGGGCAATAGCACATTATCATTTCAATAGCCCATCAACATGGCAATAGTACATTATCATTTCAATAGCCCATCAACGTGGCAATAGTACATTATCATTTCAATAGCCCATCAACATGGCAATAGTACATTATCATTTCAATTAGCACATTCACGCTCATATCTACGTCCCTGTCCGTGGCCAGACTGCCACGATTTTATGTGCCTCTACTGTCCTGCACCGACAGCCTCACTCTTGGCCTATGTGTGGCCCCCGGCCCTATGCTGGCCTATCCCCTGTGCTCACCGAGGTGGCTCTTCGGCCCGTCCCCGACACCAGTCATCACTGGAAAAAACTCTCTCACTAGTCTTCCGACTGCTCCCCTTATGTTCGCCCACTGGGCTTTCTCTTGCGTCCGCTCTTTAGGACGTTCTAACTTGCAGTGATAGTAATACAGCGCTCTCGCCTCCTTCAGACCCCCACCACTCATAACATGCACGCTTTCCCTTACTTGTCTACGTGCGTTAATTTTACTCTCCTCCTTCCCCCCCCCCCCCCGTAATTATTAACTATCGCTCACTCCACTCGTGACAAACTGTAAGAAAGGTATACATGTACATAATAATATTACTATGGAACAAACTAACCCACGGGATTTAATCTAGTTAATCTAGAATGGTTCCCAAATCTTATATTATTTCCCTTAAATCTTAAATCATTAAAAATAAAATTCTTGATTGAACTTCAATTCAACATTGAAAACAAAAAGTTTCAAGTACCACAGTAACAGTAACTACAACATGTTTCACATGATTCACTACAGTGTAATACGGTTTTCTGTTTAACAAAAGTTGCACACTATTTTTTCATCATCATTGACAGAAATTTGTTGTTTTTCATGGTGCACATAGGTTTTGTGAACACATCAGCCAAATTGTGTTCTGAAGGAACATATAAAATTTCAACTGTGTCGTATTTGGTCTGTGACATGGAAATTGAATCACTTTCAACTTGAAACTCAATGCCCAAAAAGTATGAAACAACACCTAGGTCTTTCATTTTGAAATTTTTCTTCAAAGTTGTTTTCACATCATTCATTGCCTGTTTGTTTTGGGATGCAACCAGCAAATCATCTACAAACACAAGTAGAATTATCAACTCCTTGTCTTGTTGCTCACCTGAATGTTTAACATAAACACATGGGTCATTCATTGATTGTGAGAATCCTTGCCCTTTTAACTGGTCATGTAAGGTTTGATTCCAGTTTCTGCCACTTTGTTTTAAGCCGTACAGAGATTTGTGTAATTTCCAAACAAGTTTTTCACCATTTTCATCTTTAATTTCATAGCCTTCAGGCTGTTCGACAAAGATCTCACAATCAATGGGTGCATTCAGGTAGGCAGCTTTAAAGTCCATTTGGTGTACTGTCATGTTATTTTGAACAGACAATTGTATCAGTGTCCTTATGGAAGTCATGCGGGCTGTCGGAGAGAATGTTTCCTGGTAATCTATTTCTGGTATTTGTGAGTAACCTTTGGCTACAAATCTAGCCTTGTGTTCAGGTTCATTGTTTAAACCAGTTTTGACGGTATAAACCCATCTTCCTCCAACAGCGTTCCTGCCTGGAGGTAGAGGAGTCAGTTCAAAGGTTTCACTCTCCTCAAGAGCCCTCATTTCACTATCCATAGCTTTTTGCCATTCTGCATGATCTTTGCTAGAAATAGCTTCTTTGTATGACTTTGGTGAGTTTGGATCAACACCATAACAATAATGGTAAGTGACCTTCAGATGATCATCAATTTCTTTATCCACATAAAAGTCATTCAAATGTTTTGGTTTATTTCTAGTTCTTTTTGAACTGGGAGTATTCTGATCAAGGTTATCATCAGATCTGTTTGCTTCCTGATCAGCTCCTTGAGGAGCATTCTGTTTTTCCTTTTGGAAAACAAAATCTTCCTCATCACTGTCATCATTTTGGTTTTGAGGAACATCTCGTTTTTCCTCTCGGAAAACAAAACCTTCCTCATCCTTGTTACTGGCAACAGTAGGATGTTGTTTAACAACTTTTTCAGTCTGGTCCCCCGAGAATCTCACAACTCTCACTTTCTTCACAGAACCTTTTTCAGGGAAGTATACAAGATGTGCCGGGCTGTCTCGATCAAAGCCTATGAATATTCCCTTCTCTGCTCTGTCGTCCAGCTTTTTAGGGCCTTGGACAAAAGCGTAACATTCTTTACCAAAAGTTTGCATATTTTTTACATTTGGCTTTCTTTTTTGATAACCTAAAAAGGGGTTTTTCTGATCCTGTTATTGTAGCATCTGTTCCTGATGTAGGAAGATGCCATTACGGCATAATGCCAAAGACTCTTGGGGAGACCTGACTGCAAAAGAAGGCACCTAGCCATTTCAAAGAGTGTTCTCCAAGCACGTTCAGCTGTGCCATTTTGGTGTGGGCTAAAAGGAGCACTCTTCTGATGCTGTATCTTCTTTTCAGTAAGGTAGGAACTAAAGTCATTGGATATGAATTCTCCCCCTTGGTCTGACCTCACACATTTTACAGTACCATGAGGGGTGATATCAGCGAGGAATTTTTTGAATGCACGAAGTGTGTCACTTTTCTGTTTCAGAAAATATACATTTGTTAACCCAGAATAATCATCTACACAGACTAAGGTATATCTGAAGTTATCATCTGAAACTGGGTCAATGGGACCCGCAAGGTCAAGATGAACTAAATCAAATGGTTTTTCAGCACGAGTGTCTGGAAGTTTATTCCGAGTTTGGGTCATTTTTCCAAGTGTGCAAACCTCACAGTTAAATTTATCATTTGGATTCGTAATTGTCATTCCTTCAACAACATTTGTGAGCCTTTTAATATCCTCACAATTACAGTGGCCCAAAATTTTGTGCCATTCTTGTATAGTGTGAGAACCATCATTGGTAACAGATGAACACAAGTGATACATCTTATCTTTCTTTCTTATTTCAAATTTTGTTTCACCACTTTGAAGAATAGCGAAATCCTGGTGGAATTCCACCGTTGCTCCATTTTCTGTGACTGCCTTCACAGAGAAGATGTTATTGGAGAAGGAGGGTGCAAAGAGTGCGTTCCTGAGGGTGATGTCGTGGTTGATTCCTGATGTATCAGTAAGGTTAATACTAGCATCACCTTGGCCTTCTACAAGATTTGTTGCTTTCGTTCCATCAGCCAATTCTATAATGTGATCTGTGGAGTCGAAGTTTTTGTTGAAATTCTTGAACCTTGACCTGTCTTTGATGATGTGCACAGACGCACCTGAGTCTACCAAAAATGAAATGTTGTCATCTGTAATTTGATCACTGTGTGCACAGAGAAAAGCAAAGTGATCTCCACCATGGGTTAAATTATCAACGTTATCTTTTACTGTTTTTGCAGTTTGATGATTTAATCTTCTGCAGACTCGTGTATCATGCGAATTTGATTTGCAGACGTCACACCACCGTTTCTTGTTTCTGCAGAAATCTGTGTCATGTGTGTTGGATTTGCAGTGCTGACACCAACGTTTTTGCATGAACTTTGGCTTGTTGTGTCTGCCATGGTTATTGTTTGAATTTGAAGCAAACGTGTTAGTGCCTTTTGCTTGTTTTGAATGGGCAGTCATCACTGATGAAGATGTTGGCTGGATTTTTTCGTTATCTTCGTAGTTGCGTAGTGCAATCTTGAAGTCTGGGAAAGAAAGGGTTTCATCCTTTTGAGTTATTACAGTAGTAAAAGGTTTATAGGATTCAGGTAAGCCCTTCAGGACCATCGCAACGAGAAGGCTATCACTGATATGTTCTTTTGCATCTCGTAGAGAGGCAGTCAGCAGATTCTGCTCTGATTATGTAGTCAGTCACTGTTTTGTGATCTCCTTTTTGGAGTGACGTTAATTCAGTATATAATGTTATTATTCTTGATTTACCAGTAGGCAGATAGTGTCTTCGGAGAATTTTGAGTGCTTTTCTTCCATCATCTCTTGCGTCACGGATGATGAGAGACAAGGATCGGTCATCAAGTACTTGGACTGGTTCGGCAAAAGCCTCTTCATTTTTGTCTTGGTCGACAATTTTTGTTTCCTCTAGGGTGGCGAAGACCTCGTGTAAATCACGTACACGCATACCCCCTAGGAACTTGACCTCCCATAATTCGTACTTTCTTTCATCACCATCAAAAGTTGGGATTCTAGATCTAGTGGGGATCCGTGCCCTGGGCCCGTAACCTGTTGGTATTGGTTGATCTGGATCTGACATTGTACAGATGATGGTGGATACACAAGGATGGATGAATTGAGATAATAACAAATGTAGATATTTCTTTCAACAATGCCACATCTTGTTTATTCAGGAAGGAAAAAAAAACAATAAAGCGTAACAGAGTTAACTTTCCCTTAATTGATTACATAAGCTGCCGGATTGGCAAATATTTAAAATAGTTGTAAATTATGATGAGTTTATACTCAACAAACGTTTGTTATCAATGGAGATACGTCGTATTAATGGACGAAAGTATCCCGCACAAATTTGTCCAATGTTGTTAGTCCTGTCACTTTGAAAATTTATATTAAAACTATTACCGGGTTTCTGGTAAAAGTAGTCAGTTAGAAGTTTAGCAGCGAGTTTCTACTTCATATTGGTACCAACTTTGTTGTACTTTGATGCACATATCCTATTGAAATAATTAATAAGAGGGTCTCGGATTTAAAGCAAACTATGAGTTAGACGCATGTTATCCCCGATAATTCCAACCTGGGTCAAATTTATTCAATTACAGCTGGAGAGTTAGAGTAATTGTTAGAGTAATTTCTGCAGTTTACTGAGATATCTAATTGACTTTTGTGCGCACCCTTTTAACCGTACTGTAAATTCGATTGTGTTAGGACCCTAACCGGTTATGTTGTTCGGCTGGACTCAATGTCCGAGCCTTTCACTTGTCCAACACTGGACTACGTACTAGCCCTCTCAGACGTCCGCGCTGGCTCATAAAGATGAGGCCAGTTCGAGTGGTCAAGCAGACTCCATCAAAGACGCCGCAACAATAGGCAGCACAAGTGGACCTTGCAGTACAATAGACCGGCGGCGGCCTGCCGTGGCGCGCCTCGCCCAAAACATGGCCTAGTCCAACGCGCCAAAAACATGGCCTAGTCCAGTTGCGCCAGTAGCAGAAAGACTTTGGGAAAGTTGGAGACTATATAAGAAGTGACTTTAATTTGCGCACCTCCCCCCCCCCCCCTTTTCGGGGCTGCCGGGTAGAAAATGCTGATCTACAGAGACTATTATGAGTCCGGCTCAACGGTAATTGCCATTGTCATTAGACGTGTAAGATGCGCGGTGCAGTGCAGTGTCTTGATATTGTGACTTTATTGTCAATGTTAACGTTTGCGGTGCTAGATGATAATGATGGGTCGCTAACCAAGCTATCACGATTTGCTTGTGTGCATATATATAGTGTATGTGTAGCATTGCCTTGTTGTGGTAGGCAGTGAGGATTTCCTGACATGTTAATGTGGATGGCTTATGTTATATAGGGAGCGGCACTAAACACTTGATTGTATTACAGGTATTTGTGTACCTTGCCAGTACCACCATGCTACAGAGAACAGTGTGATTGTATTTACGTGCGTGTGCACCTTATGGCTATGCGATGATATAGCAGTGTTGTTATAATTAGTACATTGTCTAAGTGCTTGAGATGTATTGGTTAGTATAGTCTCACACGGGTGAGGCCCCGAATTGTTCTATGTTTGGCGACGAAGTTAACATGTTTCAGTGAGTTTTACACATGTTGCAATGAGTCCAGCCTACATTATTAATAGTATTATCTATGTATTGTGTGTCACGAGTGGAGTGAGCGAGATTCAAGGATTACGGGGGCATGGAAGTGTAGGATGGACTCACGGGATAGTGAGGCTGCTCACCTATATTGACTTCTGTTAGTTAACGTTAAAGCGTGCATGTTGTGAGTGAAGTTGAGGCGTAGTAGAGGAAAAATCTGAATAGTCAGATCACTGCAAGTTAAGAGGTCCCAGGGGACAGACGTGAGATCAGAGGCAGTGTGGTGAGTGAAATGTGGACTATTGTGAGTACGCTTGATGGTTCGTAATGAGTGGTGAAGTGGATAGTAATTGTGTGGTGTATTACAGATGTAATGTTATTCTTATAGGTGCCGGGGTCGGGCAGAGAAGCCACCCGCGGTGAGCGGACTTGTGCCGGGGTTGGGCAGAAGGCTACCCACAGGCCGCCGGAGTGAAGCTGTCGTGCAGGACAGCGGGAGCACATGAGTCGTGGCAGTCTGGCCACAGACAGGGACGGTGTTATTGTCCTTATTGCTATTACGATGTTAATGTGCCATTGAAAATATAATGTGCTATTGAAATAGTAATGTGCTGTTAAGACCTCGAGGGGAGATTGAGATACGGAGATTATAGACGGGAGGCTAGCAGAACCCCCCCCCCCTCCCCCCCCTGGGGGGGGGATTTGACACTATCTTTTCTCGTTAATATAGATCTTAAGCTAAATTAATCAGCTTGTTAGCATTAAAACAAGTGTCGTTTTCCTTGAGAAATTGCAATATGAAAATTGAGTTGTTGCCCTTGGATAAATAAAGGGGTATGTTCAATGTTTTTATAATTATAAGTGTTATAATGAAACATAATATACTTTGTAATACATCAAATTAAAGCTAAATACATTGTCTTTTTCAAAATACAAATGATTTATCAATTTGTTAAGTATACAAATATAAGAATAGTCAAAACTTTGGGGTTTTGTTGCAACGGTAGCTACTTTTACACGATATCTTTATAATGGTATATTGGTTTGTTTATGCTTGCATATGTTTGCCTAGTGTTGTTTCTTGTTGCATTCCAGTTATATCTACAAGAAGACTTCAATTTAAGCTATAGTATTCTTCTATAATGACTTCGATATTACCATAAGAATCGTTATTTATGCCTATGTCCCTGTTACTACTATTGTCTTTGTATCTTGTTATTCATTTGGGCGTATTCCACACGATGATGTCCTATCTTGGAGCTGTAGGAAAAGTTATGCAAGGCTCAGGACTGGAAGAAATATTAGTTGAAGCGAGGTTATGTGCGAGTGGTTCACTGGAAAAGGTTTTATCTGGAAAACATTATAATCGAGCCATGAGGGTACACACCCATGTCCTAGAAGCACTGGAAAGGTTACTGTTTACCTCATTTTTGATCAACACAGGATGCGGTGGACTGTTGAAGGACTTGTCATCAAATGCAAAAGAACTTCAATCAAATATAAGTCATTCTGTGTTTGAAAGTGTCATTTCATCAGAAGAATTGGTTCAGTTGTCTGCTCAGTATGAAGTATTCAAAAAACAAGTTGGAGCTGGCCATTTTGGCAAAACTGCACAATACTGGCTTCAGTATATGGAAAGAATATGGCTATTGCCTCAGTTCCTATTTGCCACCAAAACAAACAATTTGGGTTTGCACATTTTCTGCTTGCAAAAACTCTGCCCTCTTCTGTTTAGCATGAACCATCAGAACTACGCAAAGTACCTTAGTGTATACTACATCATGCTTGTCAATCTACCACAAGAAGCAAAGGATATTTGCTTCAAAGAAATGGATTCAGTGTATCTAGATCAAGTATACCAGGTACCCGCACTGCAGTTGACATGACCATCGAGCAGACCATAAACAAGCATGCAAAGACCAGTGGTGGGATTGTTGGGTTCAGCAGAAGCTTGCCCGCCTACTACAGATGGTGTGTGACACGGCATAACAGAGCCCAGTATGTGTCTGCAACATATGAGATGGCAAACATGGAATCAAAAAACTTTGACACTCACAGGGAATCAACCCCAGCAGAAGCGCAATTGAGTGAAACTGCTGTGCAAAAGACCATGGAAACATTTTCAGCTTTTCTTAACTCATTTGACATTGAAAGAGAAAATCTGATATGTTTATTCTCGGGACAAAATTTGCAGAGTGATGTTACAGAGGACCTCCTAAAAGTTGAAGACATTGGCAACAAGAACTTTGAAGAATTTGTGGAAACACGACTGAAAGACAAGTCTGTGAAGTTTCACAAGCCTTTGAAGAAAACGAAAATAAGGACATTTGCTTCAGTTTCCAAAGTGACTTCAACAAAAGCAGCAAGGAAAGATGTGAAAGTTAAAGCTCAGAGAAATGTGTTTGGACAATTACTTGTCTTGTCGCAAGAACACGAGATAGACATGGAAAAAGTGTTGACTTATCCCCTGAGCCCTGTCCCGTGGTCACTTTCTTCACCAGATGGCCTGCCTCTGAAAACGAACAAGGCAACTCTTATGCACAAGCTTGAGAACGATTGTGTAGAATCTGTCCAAATTGCCTAACACATCTTCTATTGTGGACGGAAATGCCTAACTCCATTGCCTATCAGGAAGTCAGTGCACATTTGGCGACATTGCAAAGCAAGCATTTCTCTGTTTACCTCAGACAGCTACCATACACTTTGTGACTGATACATATAAGAAAAACTCCATTAAAAGTTGTGAACGTGTCAGAAGAGGATCAAGTAACATCTGCACACATGTGTTGCAAGGACCAGCAACAAAAGTTCCAAGGAACTGGAAAGAATTCCTATTAAGTGAAGAAACAAAAAGGCACTTTTCCGTTTTCTGCATGCTGAGTGGAAAAGTGATGCTTATGCACAGCTATTAAAGAACAAGAAGCTGTTTTTCATCTCTGAAGAAAGCTGTGAACTCATTACAAGTGATGAAAATGGAGAGTCAGTAAACTCAATCCCTGTCCAAGATTTGTGTTCTTCACAAGAGGAGGCTGATACCAGAATTGTACTACACTGCCTCTACGCTTCCCAAAAAGGATCAGAAACCATCATAGTCAGGTCACCAGACACTGATGTATTTGTGTTGCTTTTGTCAAACTGTGACATTATTGGCAAGAAGCTTATCTTTGACACTGGCACAGCCAACAACAGAAGACAAGTGAACATATCTGAGCTTTCTGCAGGTATACCAAAACTATTGCGTGATGCCATTGTGGGGATGCACGCATTTACTGGGTGTGACTCCACCAGCTGTTTTGCCGGAAAGGGCAAGATAAAAGCTCTAAAACTCCTCCAAGAAGATCAAGAACTTCAAGATACATTTGCAAGATTTGGGAATTCAGAAACCATTGCATCTAAAGATCAAAACAAAATAGAAGCCTTTGTTTGTCAGCTATATGGAAACAGAGCACACACCAGCGTTGACAAAGTCAGGTATGACAGAGTGAAGCAAAGTTACAAAGGAAAGAAAGGCATCCTCTCACATGCAGATGGGGTGGATCTCAGCAAAATGCCCCCATGCAAAGATGTGTTACTCCTTCACACTCAGAGAGCAAATTACCAAACCCAAATATGGAGAAGATCAAATGTCAACTTTCCAGACATTCCCAAACCAGAGGACAATGGATGGCAGATCAGCTCATCTGCTGGACTTGAAGTGAAATGGTACAGCAAGGACTTCCTACCAAAAGAGCTTCAAGATATTCTTTCAGTCGATCTGGGCTCACATGATGACGATGAAGAAAAAAGTGAAATTCTCAATGAATCTGATGACTTTTCGTCCAGTGATGAAGAATTTGTCGATACTGATGATGAAGAGTTTTAGACTATCATATGTTTTAGCACCTGTTTAAATCAGTTGTTTACACATCAATGTGGCAAATACAATGTTATAAAGGGTGTTTACATTTAATCTTGTTGTATATTCCATTGATTTTAGTACTATGACTCCCTAAGCAAATCTTCTTCTCTGAGCTCTCCAATGGAACGAGGAATGTTGGGGCCCCAAAGAGACGTTACAAAGACACTCTCAAGCAATCACTGAAGGCCTTTGCCATTGATGTGAGTGAGTGGGAAAAGCTCTCGCTTGATCGTGCACATTGGAGGGCGGCCCTTACCAGAGGCAGCAAAGCATGGGAAGCTGACAGAGTCCAGCAGGCTATCAAAAAAAGAGAACGGCGCAAGAAAAGGCCCAGTGGTACTGAACCAACGGAGCACTCTTGTCATTTATGCGGAAGGGTCTGCAGGGCAAAAATAGGACTTATCAGTCACATGAGAAGCCATAAGTCATGAAAGAACAGTCTTTCCATTCTGTCCTCTGTGTCCTTTAGTTCTCTTTATTGTCCATGTGTTGAAATTCTCAACAATTTCTGTTCTTTATTCCTCTGGTGTTGTTAAGGTCATCATCATACCTGATGGACGAACTATTATTATTATTATTATTATAGTACTATGATAAGAACATACTGTGTCACTTTGTTCTCATGGTGTTATTGTTTTACTGGTGGTAAATCTAAAAGCTTTAAAAAGCTAATTAAAATGCTTAATGGTTCATTTTAAATACGTCACTATATTAGGTGTATAGGCAATTAGTTCTTTCAGTAAAAGGTTTTATTACATGGTTGCTTTAATTACATGTATTTCTCAAACATTTATATGCAATCAGAGTTTGAATACATTGTATATATACATATTATTCATGTGTTGTGGTCAAGTATTGCGATTTTACAATAAATTGGACAAAGCTTGGGTTTAAATGACCAAAATTATTTTTTTTGTCAAAGTATCACAGTACCATGAGATAGGTTAACCTTCTAACTTTCATTTGAGCTATTTAAAATGCACTTTACGTTTAATAGTAATGGTTTTACAATTTAAGAAAAAACCCTCTCCCTAATTCAAAGGGCCGTAAGAGCTGGTAAACAAAGGGCTGTAACTCGGTGAAGATGACACTTTTTTAAATGCTAACAAGCAAATTGTGACAGCTCAGGGGACTAGGAATATAGAAATAATAGTGGTCAATCCCCCCCCCCCCAGGGGGGGGGGGTTTGCCCATTGGCCCAAGCTCTATTAGGTTGAGTCAAAATTGAGCAAAAAGAAAAGGTTGTATTATGCGAAGCCCCGCGTGAGAAATAAAACCCAAACAGTACAAAGCAAACTAAAGAGAAGACAGAAAATGCATAAATTTTCGGCTTTCGCCTTTGTCAAGTGAAAAAACAACAAAAAAACGAACAATAAAAGATTTCAACAGGAAGGAAGTGAAACAGTTTACTTAGCTGCCAGTTCTTGCTTCTTTAGCAGCACCAAAGCACGTCCGTCCGCCAAAAGCATGGAAGCAGGAAGTGACGCAATGGTTGAGCAGGAGCCAATAAGAGAGGCCAGCAAGTAATATATATATAGATGTGAGGCTGAGGCCAGAGCATATTTTAGAAAGTATTATTGGGTTGTGGACCCGTAGAGGAATGAATGTCGGGAATGCTGACCATTGGATGGTAGTTGAATTGAATAACCTAATGCACGTATATCTTATTTTTATGTATAATAAATGTGTGAGTCTGTTTGGTTGTTCTGTTAAGTGTTATACTTGTTCGTTCGTGATTGTTGTCCTGTCATAATAAGTACATCTCCCAGTCTGGGATTTGTTACATTGTGTTTCTATGAGTTTCGTAAGTGTGTGAAGGACAGTTTCATTTTAAGGAATGTACACACTACTTTATGAATAGTGGTGTGTCATACGCATGTTGTTGTTAGCCTGGCAGCGTAGCTCCGCGGCTAAGGTCAAAGGGCATGACCCTTCAGTATCGATTGGGAAGGGAAGTAACCAATACAATAGCCCTGGGGCGGGTTAGTACTAATAGTGGGAGTGGGCCTATGAGGATGGCCTGCATTGGGATGCAGCGTCTGTGTTGTGGACGGTCAGTGGGCCATGTTGGCCACTGCGTTATTAAATGGAATGGCCACTCTGGATGTGCTGTACACCGGCTCAGTGGAGCGAAACTATTGTGTTCTTGCCCCTTCATTTGTTACGTCCTTCATACTTTGATTAGTACATTAGTTTATGTTGCCAGTGTACTAGGAAACTCCTTGTGTGTATGATATAGCCACTTGTAGTTGTTGTTCATTAACCTTAGCCCTATTTTATTCCATGCATACATATGCAGTTGGTTATTGCTTAAATTCTATATTATGTTGTTGTTGTTGGATTTAATACTCAACACTATTACTATGTATGCCCACCATTGATTGCCTGATTAATGTTGTCATTATATCCTAATCATATTTTTGTCTTTTTCTCTTGTTCCAGCTTATGGCTGGTTGGGCTTTTTCTTGGTAGGGCTTTCCTATGCCTTTTTGGTAGTGATACCTTTATGTTAGGCTTTTCGAATAAATAAGATTGCCTGCAGAACCCTGTGTTTGTTAATCCTGTGTATCCTTAAGGGAGTTACTATTGAACACACGCAGTAACCACATTAGCCACTCGCAGTTCATCCAACAAGATGATGGTGTAGTAGTAGTTGATGATGGTGATGTTGTGGCTGGTGGTGGTGGTAGTAGTATATAATTGGTTGTTGATGGTGGTGACATAGTAGCTGTTGATGGTGATGGGGATGGTATATTAGCTGTTGATGGTGATGGGGATGGTATATTAGCTGTTGATGGTGGTGTTGTAGCAGCTGTTGATGATGATGGTGTAGAAGCTGTTTATGGTGTTGGTGATGCTCTAGTGACTGTCGATGGTGATGGTGTTGTAGCTGCTGGTGGTGTGATAGCTGTTGATGGCGGTGGTGATGATGTAGTAGCTGTTTAGTTTATGGTGGTGTGATGGTGCGGTAGCTGTTGATGGTGGTGTGATGATGTAGTAGCTGTTGGTGGTTTAGCAGATATTGGTGGTGGTGGTGGTGATGGCGTCGTAGCTGTTGGTGGAAGTGGTGATGTTGGTGTACTAGCTGATGATGGTGGTGTAGTAGCTATTGATGGTTGTGGTAAAGGGTGTAGTAGCTGTTGGTGGTGGTGGTGAAGGTAGGCCTATAGTAGCTGTTGATGGTGGTGGTGATGGTGGTGTAGTAGCTATTGATGGTGGTGGTGATGATGTAATTGCTGTTGATGGTGATGGTAGGCCTATAGTAGCTGTTGATGGTGGCGGTGATGGTGCAGTAGCTGTTGATGGCGGTGATCTTGATATAGTAGTTGTGTCGAATTATTGTGTTCAATGAAGTTTCGGGCAATATTTCAAACATGTTGTTATGACACTAAATTACAATGAACTTTTTTTTTTGGCCCCTTCCATGGGCACACTGCATTCAACACGAAATGACACGCGTTCAATTTGAACATTAATTAGATTGGGGGAGGGGGGTGGGGGTGGAGGTGGAGCGGATAGGAAAGGAGCATGGCGGTAATAATAACATAGCTCCATGGAAAGGAGAGACTAGGGAAAGGGAGAAAACAGCGCCACGCCAATCAAAACAAGACTAATAGATTAAGAATAAGGTGAAATGCAAATTTTGTCCCTGGCCTGTGGAGTCGCCTGTTCTCTACCAGTACACATGGATTATAAGATTATAGAATAGGCTATCAAGTTTTATTAAAGGGACACTATCCATGAAAAAGACAAAGAGATGAGGCGCAATCTATTAGCCCCCTTGGGTCACTCGCTCACTCACTCCCCCACGCTCTCTCTCTCTCTCTGCCCCTCCCCCCTCTCTCTCTCTCTCTCTCTCTCTCTCTGCCCCCCCCTCTCTCTCTCTCTCTGCCCCCCCCCTCTCTCTCTCTCTCTCTCTCTGCGCTTTCTCTTCCTCACAATCTCCGTCGCCTACCATACCAAACATGACGGGCAAGGCCTACTGACGGGACAACGATCAGAGCCAAAAAATGACAAGGAAGAATCAAGACAGTGACAATTAGGGCTGAAGTCCTCGACATCGAGCTGGGTTGCCAGATTGAAACATTAAGTTTAAGCCAAACAATGCTAGAAAAACAAAAGCCCCCCTCCCCTCCCCCCTCAGCCCCCCCCCCCCTTAAATTTTGTCAGCTGTGAATTTTTTTTTCCAAATATTTCTGGCGATGCAGTGAAAGCCTTTGCAACATTTTCTAGACAGCAGTAGTTCTGCCCCGATTCTCACAATAGCATAAAGATGCTTCAGCTGCATTCTGTTTAGTATAAGTTTTAATGGAGGATACATGAGAAAATATCCTCTTAAGTCGTACAGCTTTGCTGACTGGGGTGATTAGGCAAAAACAGCAAAAACAAGAAAGGGGCCAGCTCTTTAAATGCTTCGTGATGAAGTAAATCAACCCAGAACCAAAGTGCAGTTGTAGAAAGTCATGAGGTAGGTGACAGTCTTAAAAAAACAAAACAAAACAACCTCGCAATTTAAAAGATATAAACCCAAGAATCGGGCGTCAACTGGACACCGACCTTGCCAGTTGGCTGGTCCTTGACAACGAACGGTAGAAATCTTGGCACATGTAGGCTTGTGCATGACCCTTTGTATTCAGAAAAACATAGTAGGCCTATATGGTTTTTGTGCTGACACTTTTAGTATGTAACGAAAAAAAAAAAAGCCAGAAAAAGGTAAAAAACAAAAAAAAAAACAAGCCAAACGAAGTTTCTGACATTAACTACATCCACAAAAACCAAATTTCTGGAATTTGGCTTTAAAAAAAGCCAATCTGGTAGCCATGACCTCGGTAAAACAAAGATCTCCAATTCTAAACTCGAGTGAAACGAGCAGAATAAAGAAAAAATGTCACTCAAAGTTCGTTAAAACGTTTATTATCATGAAGATGTTTTGTTACCCGTACACACGCATCAGTAATAAATTGAATAAAAATGTATACATAGTAATACCAACTATCGGATGAGGCAAAAGCTTGACTGTGTATGTTGCAAGCACAATCCACGCTTTGGTCATTATGAGAGCATGAAAATGAATTGAAATCTGGCACAAAATTCTCTTGTCATAAAAAGTTGCCAATTTGTCCTTCGTTATGAATCACACGTTTCTGAGCTCTATAGAGTTTCCAATTTATTTCCCTTCGGTTCACTGTTGTCATCGCTGGCGTGAACTCGCCTAAAAAAAAGTACTTTCCAATCGTTTTATTCTCTTTTGCTTCTCTGTCTGTAATCATTTAGACCCTACTTGTGTATGGACAGAAAATAAATGAATTACTTCTGCGAACGGTTTTCTTTTCTTATGTCTGTCGATGACGATTGGACGTGAGAGAAAAATTCAACGGAAAACAAATCACCCAGAACTGGACGATAAACTCATATCCCTCTCACCACTGATAAGTATAAAGTTGCCTCTGCAAGATATAAAACGTTCCTATTATTGCAGTCTTCTTTAAGAAGTTAACACAAATGAAAACTAGGTAGTGACTGCTGCAACTGTAGCACTTCAGACTTTCCGCTGTTACACAAACACGACAATAGAACTCGTTGCAAAACCTAAAAGTGGGTCAGTTTGCTGTGTCTGTGTTACAGGAATACACAAATTATACACGATTATTTTAGCAGTTCAATCTAATGGATGTAAAAACATTATTTTCAAAGACATAAGAAAGACAGATTTGAAATTAACAGACACACGAAATATTTTGTTGCCCTATCTAAAGGTTTAAGAAGTAAGCGGAGCCATTTGACCGCAATGGAAATGTTATAATAACATTTTATTATGGGCTGTCTTACAGCCGTGGCCATTTTTCACACATTGCCTACACAACATCAGATTTTGGTAGACGCTTGCATTTTAGTTTATTAATTGGCATAAGCAATCCATACTTAATACTCGCCATTTCAAATTTCCTTCACATACACTAATGTCACACATACTCACTCACACTCACTCACACACACACACACACACACACACACACACACACACACACACACACACACACACACACAACACATACTCCCATACAGCTGACATTTCATCAGTATTGATGGTTACTAGGACAATAAAAATACAGCATTAGAACTTGCTGGAAGTGAAGAAAAAAATAGATGAGCACTGATAAGGCCAATAATAAAACCATAGATTTGTCTTTACATGTAATCTCCGTGCAAGATGAAACAGAAATCTTAATCCCTCTCTCTCTCTCTCTCTCTCTCTCTCTCTCTCTCTCTCTCTCTCTCTCTCTCTCTCTCTCTCCCTCTCTCTGTACCATCTAACAATGTGTCTTCATAAGATGAAGGAGCCAATCAGGAGCGTCCCCACATAAGAGACACGGTTTGGCGGGCCCCAGGCCATTGGAAGCAAAAAAAAAAAAAAATGCCATGGAATTTTCGTCACTTCAGCTTAGTGCACGAGCCAGGAATAGATTCTGGCACAATGAAAGTGTCTGCAGGGCGAGACAAGCAGCTGTTGGAAACTTCTATTGACACGGCATAAACACATCCGAAAGAAAGTTCTCACGCTGATGCAGTTGTCACGATTTATGTATCATCTTGTTTAATGGATGGGGCACCTGGTCTGGCCTGATGGGTATCAGGTGAACCTGTGTGTGAAAAGGCCTATTACAGTTGATGTCATGGTGTGTGTTCATTGACATTTCAGCACCTGAAGCAGCATCCGTGTTGGCGCTAACCGTTCTTCCGACACAACCGATTTATACACGACCATATTCCACGAAACAAATGATGTTGCCATGGAAACTAACGACACCGGTGGACAACAGTATGACGTGACACGATAAAAAAGATCGATCATAACAATATTATTATGCCCAGGTAAAAAACTGATGCAACATTTGACTATTTGGTAATCTACTATGGTGGCAGGTTTGTGTGTCAGTACGAAGTTTCCAACCTGTTGTTTGAAAAAACCTGCCCACAGCTTTGTTTCTGACATTCTTTTGAAATCATAAGCTGATCATCATTAAGTGCTCTGCCGGCAAGCGTTGGCGATCCTGACCCTCCATCCCTCGCGAGCTTCCGTCGCCCTGATGACGTCGTTGGTGCTGTGCATTCTCAGCCAGGCCTTTAGATCGTCCTGCATCTTTATGCACTCTCGTCCCTGGCTTCTACTTCCATTGAATTTCCCTGTTGTTACTAAATGTTCTAGTCCTCGTCTTTTCACTACATGTCCAAAGAATGTTCCCTGTCTTTTTCTGACCTTGTTTAGGTGTGTCCTCAGCAAGGTCATAATATCATAAGCTGATACTGTTGAGTTAAGGCCCAGCCTGGCGTCCACAGGAACAACAACATCAGAATCTACCCACGTTTCTCTCGGCCTTCTTCATACATACATGTAGGGGGGGGGGGGGGCTATCAAGTTTGTATTTCCGGCTCGATAGCTTTGCCTCCTGTATTTCTGTCTTGTTGACAGAACTGGCTTCGGTTTGTCTAGTACATTTTCTGAAGACATCACAGCTGAATAACACAAAAAAGCATGGCAAAATATCACATTTACAGCTCAATCACGAAATGGTGCCTAGCAATAATCACTAGAAGTTTCAGAGTTATCTCGCATTCCAGGACCAATCGGCGGTCAGCTTCATGGAGACAAGTGGGAAGTAACGCTTTCACTTTGTACGTGTGAGAAAAGTTGTCCAAAAAGGCTGGGAATATTTTAATTGCTGCAGTCAAGTTTCTCACAGTTTCATACCTTTGCAGCCACAGGTCACATGACCACGGGGGGGGGGGGTAGGGGAGGGAGACTCTGCCCAGCCAGCACCCCTACCCAACCCCCATGCAGATTTGTACATATATTGGATTTCTGTCAGGTTGCGAGTGTTACATGACATATAGATGTGTAGGGACGAATTTTCTACATGAAACCGACGGTCCTACGTCGGGCTTGAACGGTGTCATTTCCACGTAGGATTCATGGCTGAGTGAGCAACTCGATGAACATCTCAGTTTCTGTTACAAAGACACTTTAGTTGACGAAGTGCACTCCGATTCCTTGTTACTGGCAGATACGCTCTGACTGTCTACTGATTCCGCTGTGCTCTGTCGGATCAGTTTGCGCTGGATGCTAGTCCTCATGGCTTGTTTGAGCAGGGAGTCGGAGTGGTCAATGTCTGTGAACTGTGGGAACACCAGGTTGTTGACACTGGATGCTGCTGGTGACGGAAGGTTGTCCTTCTCTGTAGGCAAAGCTCGGTGCGGACATACGTAACTGTTTGTAGGCAAAGCGTTTGTGGAATGAGTGACGTCATGTCCATATTCACTGGATATAGAATAGGTTCTCAGTAGATGCGCTTCTTTCCTGTGTTGGTCTGTGTTGTGGTAAGACAGCTGTTTGTTGTTTGGCTGACAGCCGCGGCCGACGGTGGAGTGACTCTTGCGATGTGATGAATGATAGTGATAGGTTTTGTTGAGCGTTGACATCTCGTGTCGGCGACTTCTGTGTCGGTGCCATGCCCTCTTCAGTTCTCCGTGCACCTGAAAAAATGGTCAAAGAAAATAAGTGAATTCATGAATGATGGAGATTATAATTGACGGAGTTAGTTCTATATCTATATCATGCCCATGTCCACCTGGACTCCAAAACAAACAAACTGTATAATTGTGCATAAATATCAGTTAGTGCACTGCCTTCTGAGCAAAGCACATGAACCCTTGGCTGTTGTTATTATAATAATAATAATAATAATAAATTACATTTATATAGCGCATTTCCAATAAATGCTCAATGCGCTTTACAAGTAATAAAAACTCATTCCTCTCTCTCCCACACTCCCTCTCCCCACCCCCCTCTCTCTCTCTTCCCATCACATTCTCACTCCTTCTGTCACATGCTCTCTCCCCTCAGGTAAGTCAAGAAAAATAAGCCTGCTGGAACAAAACATGCGTTAGCTCCCTTTTGAAACTTACTAATGATTTTGTTTGTCTCAGTTCCATAGGTAACTTGTTCCACATTAAGGGGCCAATATATGTGAATGATCGTTCACCATAACATCTGTATGATTTCACAGGTGTCACTAGCATGGTGGAATCAGTGGAGGATCTTAAACTTCTCCCTGGTGTATACAGTTTTATCAAATCTTGTAAATAAGAAGGAGCATCTTGAATGAGCCCAAGTTGTCAGAGAGATAAACGTACAATTAGTGCAGGACAAACACGTTTGATTCCACATCCCATGTCCAGCTTTTTGTGACTTGAGAGAACTAAGTCCCTCCCTTCTTGTCCACTTACAACCCTGACTCGTTCAACTTTACCTTCTCTCACTCAACTGATCAAGTACAACACAAAAGACACAGCACATTACAGCACACTGAACACTAGTTTATTGCTAAAAAAAAAAAAACATTGCTTCCAACCAGTTACTTTGGGGCTGATTTTTTACCCATAATCTCTTTAGAGAACTGCACCAATCGTCAAAATCACCGTCAACACTGAAAGACTCGCTATTTTGAAAGTCTGTTGACAGTGGGCACAAGGACCAGTGTAATAATGCAGGGTGCTTAAAAAAAGCAATGCTCATAAAATCGGTTCATTCTTTTTGAATCACCCTGTACTTTGGAAAGGACTCAAAGGAAGCAAAATGGTGAACGTGGAAATACGGGTTTTGTCGAGTGGATCTGTGATTTTGCAAAGTCAAAATTACCCTACTAGTGGGCATCTAAAACTCCGTGACTAAGGGACAAAAAAATATGAAACTTTGCGTAATGCCACAAGTTTTGACAATATATTATGTGGGTATATCCATTTGGGACAAAATCCAATCATTAATATTAATATGTATCTGGCCCTTTTCAAGCACTAACCACGACAATGGGTTTAGAGCCTCAGCAGAGATATTTATTGTGGGAAACGAGTGCAATGAACGCTGGTTACCTCTTCATTCAGAAAGCAGAACAGTAGAGCCAAGAGGAAACCTTGAAAAGAGTTGTATCCCATCTCCAGGTACAGATAGGCCACATTGAAATCTGTCTCTTCAAAGTTGGAGGGCACCGCCACGTAGAACACGATGTACATGATACCAAATAAGGGAATCAGAACCAGGATGAACTTGGCCAGTTTCCTGGGGGAGAAAACACAAAATACATTTGAATTGTTTTGGTGAAGTCAAAAATAAGAAAAATACGCGATACATTTTTTTTATTGGAGAAAACAGAGAACAGCCTGTAAGTCTAGCTGGATAATACAGAAAAACAAACCCACCCCCCCCTCCTTTGTTAAAAAAAAAAATTCATTCATAACTTTTGACAAAAGAAAAAACAAACATTAAATTTCTTTTGGAAAAAAATGCAGAAATAAATGTTTGATTTCACTTTATGAATAGTATCTAGGTCGACTCACAAATGTGAATATGAATTTAACATTATGTTCTCACATACACTTGACTCACAAAGACGTTAGGCATGGCCTGCGCACGAACACACGCACACGCACACGCACGCACACGCACACAAACACACACACACACACACACACACACAGACACATATGCCAGCCGTAAAGGATACAGAGACTAACTAGATAATTAATCAAGATAATATATCCCAATCTTATCTAAATGACTGTGTGACAATCTGCACATTCAATAACATGCCATGAGCAAACAGCCCTGGTTACTGTTGACCATGGCGCTTGGAGCGCATGTCTCTATAAGGCTGACTTCAAGATGGAAGGGTTGACACGTCGTGTCAACAACACACATCGATCTTCACTTTGTCGAAATCCATGCAATGTGTATCCTTTCATTGTACGTGTGTAAAGTTGTGTGTATGCACAAATGTGTCCATAAATAACTATCTAAGTATTTCTGTGATTTGCATGTCATCATATTTTCAAGTTGTTCTGGCGGGGACATCAGTCTCTCACCAGCCTGTCCTGTCAACCTGAGTTATTTCGTTAACAAATTCCGGTGAAAAAGAAAATAAAATGTGTCAGGCCATCGAAAGAAAGAAAGAATATTCGTTTCCTTGTTTTCTCCGGACTGTAGTTTTTGTATAAACATCTGCCAGAGTTTTGCCTGGCCCAGTTGCAATGTTCCCTCTAACCTGTGACTGTCGGGGCGCGTACCTACCTATGTTTTGCAACCAGCACACAAAGGAACTTCATGTGTGCACAGTAGGTTGGTTATCTAAAATAATGTAGACATTAATAAGTATTGAAAATCCGAACTAAATACGTGACTTCGTACAATGCAACCATATTTGTATTATATTGTAACATGCCAATACAGTTTTATTAGCCATGAGAGATAGGCTGTGCCAAACTTATCTCCAAGTCTACATATTGCAGAAGCACACGTACACATACTTTCGACACTGGAAAAAAAAATTGCACAACATACAATTTTTGCGCACACTGATATTCCCACTAGATGAGGTAAACGGTATTACCCGGGGTAAACTGGTCCTATGTTCCCACCCTTCTCTCTCTCTCTCTCTCTCTCTCTCTCTCTCTCTCTCTCTCTCTCTCTCTCTCTCTCTGATCTAGACAATCTATCGTAATAATCCACAGTCTTTCTTCAGACCTCATGCGCAGGCAGGACACTACGCACCAATTGAACGCATTGCGCATTGGGTAGTTTATGTCATAGTGAACACATCGGATGGAAATAATAATAATAATAATAATAATAATAATAATGTATAACATTTATATAGCGCATATCCATTTAAAATGCTCTATGCGCTTTACAGAAACAACATGTCAACCACAGAGCAGAATGGAGCTGCCTGCGAAGCGCTCAACACACTGCACTGCTTCTTTCTTTCTCCCTGTCTCGCTCACTCTCTCTCTTTATCTCAGAGCAAATTGTAACGCAGCCTGTTAGGCGCAGTTCACAACTCGCAACAGTTCACAACTCACAGCAGTTCACAACTCACATCAGTTCACACAACACACAATAACAATATATATATGATTTTGTTGTTGCTGGTGGGGGGCGGGGGGGGGGGTGATATGGATAAATTTTAATCTATTAATTTCAATTTTCAATTTTGCCAGGGCAGCGGCCTTTCGGCCTGCTCTTTACGATTTCCAACTGCCAAATGATGACGTCAAGGGCTCATGTGTTTGTGGAAAGCAGACAGTGACACAAAGCAAACTCAACAAAAAACTCAAAAAAACTCCCCCACCATTTGGAGCCTCCAAATGTAAAAAAGAAACTTCTGCAGGGCGAAAAGAGGGGGGGGGGGCGTGTTCAAATTTGTTTAAATCCGCGCTGTATGAGCCAGCAGTTTTGCGATCTCTCTCTCTCTCACACACACGAACACACATACATACATATTTGCTTCTATTTAGCATCATTAAGGACAGTCGCTGTAGTTGTGAGACGAACTTTGCTGTATATCCCACGCCACTCAATCCTCATTCTATTTGCGTGGGCAGTTCAAGCAGTTCAGTTGTCACAGCTCGTAAATTGGCGCGTCGAAGGCTCAAGTTTACAGACGTCATGACTAAAATGACAATTATTTCATTAACACTGTAATCAATTGCTATTTCTAGCTCGGTGGAGATAAAAGTTATGTCGCTAAACACCCACCCCCACCCTTACAGAGATCAGTCTGATGTTTGCTAATTCAATTTATGAGTCCCGTCAACTGGATCGTGTTTGTTGGAAACCTGGCCATGACACTCCTTAAACCTTCCGGTACAGTACGTTAGACTCTGGGAGCCATTCTCAACCTCTTTTTCTTCCCCGATCTCTTACAAAATGTCCTGACCATCCCTCCTCTTCTCACTATTTTGCTTTCTCTCTCTTTCTCTTTCTCTCTTCTTCTCTCTCTCTCTCCCACTTCTCTCTCGCTCTCTCTCTTTTCTTTTTTTTTCTCTCTCTCTCGCTCTCTCTCGTTCTCTCTCTCTCACACACACAGATCAGTCTGATGTTCGCTAATTAAATTAATCAATGGCCAGTCGACTGGGCTGTATTAGTTTGATCCCCCGACCCTGCTGACGTCACTAGCAGCAATAGCAAAGCTAATCTGTGACCATGACATGTTTAACACCACAGTGTTAGACTCAGGCAGCGGTTCTCAACTTGTTCTTTCCCGATCTCTTAAACAATGTTCTGGTCATCCCTCGACTCCTCGGTAATTTGCTCTCTGTCTATCTCTCTCCCTCTCTTATAAACACATACACACAAACACATACACCCTCTCTTTCTCTCTCTGTCTCTCTCACCCACACCTATCTCTAATTTATCTCTAATTGCGTCTCTCTCTCTCTCTCTCTCACACATACACACACACAAAAGCTACACACCCATGCACATAGAAAGACAGGGAAAGATGTTATTATCCTTGTAAATTTTATTTATATATTTATTTATTATTTTGCACTTCGCTCAGCTCAACCCCCCCCCCCCCCCCCGCGACTATCTTGGCCAGCTCCTTGATGAAGGAATCACAGCCCATCAATTGTCGGACCTGACCCAGATAGAAACGGCTGGAACAGCTACTCACTTCAATCATAAATATGGCAGTGGACAGGAACTCTAGGAGACACCCGGATCACTGCCAAAATCATGTTCCTCTGGGGAATTCTCCACCAGGCAGTAGCCACACGCGTACCTTAATCAGGTCAGTGAGGTATCGAGGTGAAGTTACCAAAATAGCAACCTAGTTCTTCTCAATCAGATGTCAGACTCCATTTATAGACCTTTCCTTTGATTGACTAGACGTTGTCAATTTGGACAGGGCACCGAATTTTTCACATTATTTGATATGCCAGATGGGCTGTGATAACCAGTAGATGTTTATTGGTTCATCGAAATTATTGTTCATCTCGTTATTCGGAAATATTAAATTTGAGCCTCTTAGGGTTTCTTTTCTTTTTTTAAAAACTTGTTTTGCCAGTTTTAAGCTGGGATTTCATATATACCGGAACGGCAATAGGACCGTCAACAACCCTTCAAACAGTGAAGTAGACAGAATGTTTTCATAGCATGGATATGGCGGTCCCGTACGCACGGAAACTCTTTCTCTTTACTGCCTGATGGATGTTTGACGTTTCCGTTTCCGTACACATGAAAAGCCGGCTCCACCGTCTGTTTATACACTAAAATCGCAAGGTTGTCGGTCTGTCTGTTTATCTGTTCATCTCACTCACAAAGTTCATATCTAAAGAGAATGTATGACCGCTCTTATATCAGTCAATCTCTCGACTTGACTCCACCATGCTAATACCCAGAGTAGATTAACCTGCTGTCTTACTTGTCAATCCACCAGTGGGAGGGACTTCCTTCACACTGCCTGTAAGCGCCCTGTTTTGTCAGTTCGACGGACTATTTATTGATATCCATCCGCACACAATGTAAATATAATTGGTTTTATTTGCAATTCTGTACAGCTATGCTTTTTCCTGCGTGGTTAACCCTCCCCGACCCCAACCCCGTCTCGCGATCTGTCTGGTGGTGAGTTTCGCTTCCACTGTTAACCTTGTAGATGTCTCAAACTTCAAAAATTCATCTTTCTTCCTAGATCGGCGCCATGCACGAAGTACACATTGCTGTGACATACAAAACAAGTTCGAGAGGGCCGAGGGACAGGGTCCTGTGAAATTCACAGAGTCCAGTGGTCGGCTAGAACTGGCCACGACTTCAGGTTCCTTTCGGATCGACCTGACCAGGTGTTTGGGGGAGTGTTTGGCTACGCCGTGCTGGGGAGCCGTTAAGAGGAGGTCGAGCCTTGTGCCAGTTGTGATGAATCTGCACTGTTAGTGGCCGTATGCATAATCAATGCGTAAACTAAAGTAAATACGTTGACTGGTGTTAACACGAGAAATTGTATTCATTTCTTGCGTTAACACCAGTCAACGTGTTTACTTTAGTTTACGCATTGATTATGCATACGGCCACTGGACTATTACAAATGAAATTTCTTACAGCTGTGATCGTCTTTAAATGCGGATCTTCAACATAGGAGGAGGGTTATGGGGGAGCGAACTACGCATTTCGATTTGGGGGGGGGGGGGGGATTTCTTCAGAAAATGAAGTTGTCAGGTTCTATAAAATCCTATCTCTAGGTACAATAGTAAAATAGTTCATGAAAATGCCATGTAAAGTTTTCAAACGTTCAGGCTTTTTTCAGCGATGTATGCCCGTGTCATGGCCACCCGCCCGTACATGGGGGCGGGGCGGGGGATGAGGCCAAGCGCACATGAAGAAAAGGGCAGCTGAGAAGGGGTCACAAATAGCCCCAAATCGAGCGTGCTTGCTCTATAGATGACCACCATTTTCTGTCTGGCTGACGTCAGTCTACTCGTGACAGTTGATGTTGCGGTACTGAGAATCCAGAGCTGTGAGCAACTTGAACTACTGACAAAGTGTGAGCAACTTGAACTACCGACAAAGTGTGTGATCGATCCAGGAAGTGAAATCTACTTGAGACGTCTTCAGTCTGAAACAGGCTGAGATATGCCGATACCGAGAAACCTTTACACTGCAGCAACATATTCTGGTCTTCGTGGACACTCGTACACAGGCCCACACACACACACAGGCACTCCTTAGCTTGCACACACACACACACACACACACACTCAGATACACAGGAAATCTTACCTGTATTTAGCCTTGCCACAAGCACCCAGCTGGGAACTGTGTCGAATTTTCAGGAACAATTTACGAAATATGTTTAGGAACAGGAAAAAATTGATCTGTGGAGGAGAACATGACACAGGAAAAATATGAGTACATTTTTTTTTGTTAGTCATTTTAACTACACAGTAATGATGTCGTTTTGCTAGCTACAATAACAATAACAACAAAAATTACAATTATATTAACAACAACAACAACAACAACAATAGCAACAACAACAATTACAAGAGCAACGACAACAACGAAATGTTCACCATAAATGTGTGAGAGGTTTAAATGAATGTTTTATCCTGACCTAGCCTTGACCTCCTCCAGCAGTTTGTCACCTCCTGACGTCACCTGCACTAATGGTTTATCGCTCGTACCAGAAAATTCCACGCTTGTTTATTTCTGACAATACTCATCACTGTGCCTTAGGTTTTGACTAAACTCCACTGCATTCCATTAATTAAGGATATGGTTTCAGTCCTGTTTAAGACACTTGCTGTATATTTATTTTATGTGGTCACTTTAATGCATAAACCAAATATTTAAGGTTCATTTCCAAATATCGATGATGAAACTTGCAAACCGTGTAATTCCAAAAGTAGGTAAACTAATTTTTTTCTGGCTAACCGACACAACATAACGATTGTGCACCATCTACATAAACATCTATAATAAAACACCAATAGAAACCTTATATTAGTCATGTGTGCGAACCGTTTAACTTGAATGGTCCTCAGATTGTATTTGAACAGCAAAGTAGCTTTTTGTGGTTTTCTCAAAACAATGGAATTTGAACTTACACGGTTTGCGAGTTTCGTTGTCGATATACACCAAAGAAATTGCTTCTTGGTTTTGTATTCTATAACCACAAATTATCGTTTTATTGAGAGGAGCGGTTTGGGCAGGGATAGTTCCTTGTATTGTTCTATCTTTCCATGACAAAAAAAGAAAAACGTACGAAGGGATGACGTGGCATTCAAACTTCATAAGCATTTCAGGCGTCAAACTTCACTACATTAGCATTTCAGGCGTCAAACTTCACTACATTAGCATTTCAGGCGTCAAACTTCACTACATTAGCATTTCAGGCGTCAAACTTCACTACATTAGCATTTCAGGCGTCAAACTTCACTACATTAGCATTTCAGGCGTCAAACTTCACTACATTAGCATTTCAGGCGTCAAACTTCACTACATTAGCATTTCAGGCGTCAAACTTCACTACATTAGCATTTCAGGCGATAAAAACACATCTTATGTCAACCTCGGGGGGGGGGGGGTCGGCAGGGGGGTCGCCTCCCTCTCACAGACACTCCCAAAGCCCTTCGCATTTTTTAATACAAGTTTAATACAGGCACCATCAATACCCGACCACCTCTACCACCCAAGATCGAATGTGATATACCACAGACAACAGACATGACTACCAGTTGACCACTACCACCACCCACACCTCCCCTCCACACTGAGTGTGTCGCACCACTAAACAACAGACATGACCACCAACTTACCACCACAACTCCTACCCCCGAGCCACGTAGAATCCAGTAGTAGTCAGGATTATGTTGAATGTTCCAGCAACTGAAACAGACACGTCAACAGAATTAAATCAGCCAAGAAACAAAACAACAAACATCTATCGTCTTCCTCATTTCATTCATGAATTTTCTCACTTTCAATTTATACCAGCTGACTGTACTTCATATATTATAATATGTGCATGTATTCACACATTGGGGCCAGTAATCGTAAATGTGCCCACATATTATATTCACCATGATATCATATCATACACACACGCAGACACACATAACGTCCCCGGTACCTCGATACAGGAATACTCTCTCTCTCTCTCTCTCTCTCTCTGTCTATCTCTCCCCATGTCTCTCTCTCTATCTCTCTCTCTCTCTCTGTGTGTGTGTCTCTCTCTCTCTCTGTCTCTCTCTCTGTCTCTCTCTCGCTCTCTGTCTCTCTCTCTCTCCCTCTCTCCCTCTCCCCTCCTCTGACTCTCTTTCTCTCTCTCTCTCTCCGTACAGATATCTTTACAACCCCCCCCCACACACACACACATTTATGTTTACTTACAATGTATTCTCGTTGACGGCTTTCACCACCAGCCAGGGGATGATAAATACCAGGGACAGGACTGGAAATACAGAAATCTGGTCTTGAAATGTCTGTCTGTCTGTCTGTCTGTCTGTCTGTCTGTCTGCCTGCCTGTCTGTCTGTCTGTCTGTCTATCCGTCTGTCTGTCTGTCTGTCTATCTATCCATCTATCTATCTATCTATTAATCTACATGTATCTAAGCGCATCCTATATGTAAGCTTGCCTGACAGTGTTTCCCAAGAGTTTCGTTTGTCCACGTAAATGGCTGTCAACTTAGGCCCGTGATATTCAATACAGAATAAAACATATTTGCTGGACCCGATACCTGATGTATTTATACATTGACTCCAATACTGGCTAAGCTCAACCTCATGTGTCTTTGGCATGGCTACATGCATATTCCATGCATCAATTAGCTTTATAAGAATGATATCTATCGGTGTCGGAGCAACCTGTCCTCAACTTCCACAACGTTTAGGAAAAACAACAACAACAACAACAACTGTATATAAAGGTTATCAAAGGATATTTCAGTTTGAGAATGAAATGACGACGGGGTTAAAACATGTAAACGATAACAAATATGATTTTTCGACATGTTGAAGATACGCCACTGTTTGTTTCTGAGTGCGGTAGAAATGAAATATCATATAGGTCCTTCTTACCCCAGCCCATCACGACATAGAGCCGCACCCCCCGCCTCTCTGTGGCCAGAGGTTTGTAGACCAGCATGGTGAGATAGAGAGCTTCAGCAAATATCCACATGTTGCAGGCATTGACGCTGTACATGAAGATACTGATCAGGAGTTTACATTCCCAGTGCTGTGAATAAACGGATGGATGAATGGATTGATGGATGGGTGGGTGGATGGATGTATAGATGGATGGATGAAGTGATGGATGGATGGACGGACGGGCGGATGGATGGATGATGGATTAATGGAAGGATGGATGCTTGGATATGTGGATGGATGGATGGATGCATGCATGCATGGATGGATGGATGGATTGATGGGTGGATGAATGACGAGTCCTGCAATGGACAGATTCCGTGGTGGATATGGAAAAGGGTGAATAGATGAAAGAAAAACTAGAAGTTTCATTGAGTAATAAACATGTGCAGGGCTGGACGATCGGCAATTGATCAGATGAAATAGAGAGACAGATAGGGCAGACTGATGGAGGAACAAAAGGTATCCACTCACTGTAGCATCATGTACAAATTCCAGAATTCCATCCTTCCCTCTGCGGACATCCTTGGCCAGGCCCACATTACCAACAAACAGGATATCTTTCAGGAAGGAGATGACCGCCCGTAGGATAAAGGCCAAGAACAGATTGATATGCAACGTGTTGCTTTTGGAATGAAGACGTCTGTGGACACAGCAAGCCAATCACATAAAGCAATATATAATTACATTTGGGCTCCGTACATTCTGGTCACACGGACGAAATTAGGACCAAATACAAGACTTTGTCCTGGCTTTAAGCAGAATGGTCAATAGAAAGTGGTCAAGAGCTGGAGCCCAGGCAATTGCCCACATTACATGTAAAACTATGAATACACACCACCCCACACCCCTCTCTCAACCAATCAGTTTCGGGAAACTTCGTTAGCTTTCCTCTGTATCTTACTATCTCGTTTGGCGCCAACCCAAAGCGGCCCATTTCAGGACCACAAACAGCCCTTCTGAGGGCTAGAGAAAAGAAAGAACAAAGAACAACAGGAAAAAAGCAAGCCAACAGGAGAATCAGAAAGGGCAGATTTACAACAAGAAAACTGAGGCCCAGATGGCCCAGAGCAGTGACCTCAGAAAACAGAGATCTCAACACTCGCGGTTTCTCATCCTTGTACCTCACAGTTGATACACTTTGGTTGTGATTTCCACTCTGTACATCCTATAAATATCCAGATATTCCTATAAACCCGCCACAGGGGAGGGGGAAGGGTAGGGAAGGCGACTCCCTTGACAAGACAAAATATTGTTCGGTACATTTTGCACACTGTCCTAGCGCGTCTGATCCTAAAATGGTTTAAATCACTCCCGCTGCTTATAGAATCTGTCATAGCTGAGGATTGGTGTGGACTTACACAGATACTCAGAGAGGAGTAATACAGAATTCATTCTACAAAGCTAGACTGGATTTGTTCAGGGGAATTTTGTTCACGAGTTGATCACGGTGACATGTCGCCAATTTCCAGTCAGTGACCGGCAGAATTAATAACGCGCTATTCGTCCCAAAAGAATTCAATCTCATTGAAGATTTGCAGGCGGGAACAACAAACATGTGAAACTGAGACAATCCAGTTTCAAAATTTTGCAAGGCCACAACTTCTCCCTTGCAAATGGAACGGCCATTTCTAATATTTTGCGATTGCAGTTTTTTTTTTTATTGTTGTTGTTTTTCAAATTTGGTTTCCCAGAGACGAGGCTGATGAACCAAACTTGTACAAAGAGAAATAAGGCGAAAATCATTTTTTGTGACTTGGGTGGGTTTTTTCCCTTGTTGGGTGTGTGTGTGTGTGTGTTTGTCAAGTGGGTGGCACACGTACCGTCTGACAACCAGCGCCATCTTTGCACCTGACGTGCACAAATCTTGGCACTCCCCCCCCCCCCCCCAAACATGGCATGTATCACGTGACCTCAATCACAGCCGACGCTGGTATAACAGAAAAATCATTCTTCGATTCTCAGCTTACATTCGTCATTTGTTTACCCGCCCGTTACTTCTGGCTGATGTCACGCGAGACCAGCTGTTTCCTGTCACCCCAACCTGCGCATCTTATCCGACCATCCCAGAAAGCTGACGTCACACTGTTGGCTTGAGACAGATTTTTATCTTAACTGTCCCTGCGTCTGTTGTTGTTGTGATGTTTGACCGAAATATGTCCGGAGGGAAAGTCTGCGTTTCTCTGGTGTCAGTCACTGGACGGACGTTAACATCTGTCTACGGCTTGTGGGTACAATGGGGTGGGGGGGGGGGAGGGGAGGAGGTGGAGTGTTTGCATGTACGTGTGAAGGAAATGTCTGTGGTCGTCATCATGAGCTACTTAGGCTATAAAATAGAGATTTGTATTTTGTATTTTGTTGACTTCTTTAATCCCATTTTGGGAAATTTGCCTTCGTGCCATTGCAGTCCAGTTACAAGATAGGCTTAAATGTCATAGGGAGGGGCAAAAAAGGGGGGAATGGTGGGGGATTATGAATGAATCAGAAGACACTTTATGATTTACTACGTTGGTCAGTGTCAGGAATGTGCTCAGACCAACAAATACCGCGCTGGACACTGCCTGAAACGTCGCTCTCAGATTAAGTCAAACACAAGGGGAAGTAATGACGTAAACAGCTCTAAAACCATAGAGGTGGAGAAGTACAAAGGGCGGGAACTGCATTCAGCAGTAGTTTTTGCCATATCCACAAGAATCCCTTCTCAGGTTTAAATACTGTTTTCTCCTCTAATGCTTTCAGCGAGTTACGCGAGGCTGTGGCCTTTTTAAAGGGCATGTACTCATGTTTTTGCAGTGTTTTCCCTAGAGTTTTGTGGACACTTTTCTTCTCGAACGTTATTGGTTATCGATTACATACTGTGTTATGTATTCTTAATTCATTCGTTACATTTGATTTGGACCATTTTCACTTGGTCCAGTTTTATTAGGCATGACCAGAAAGGTAAATGAAAAAACAGTTGGAGCCGGTAAATTAGAACTAGTCAGAGAGGAACGACGGGACATGGCGAGCGTAGTTGCCGTGCTCAAAGGCTAATTAGGCCTAAATTTCATCTGTACAGTGGGACATGGTGGCTCTAGTTGCTGTGCTCAACAACTTGTTTATCTAAAAGCTATGAATACATATCAAAGGTTTTATCAAGGAAAATTTTCGTTGCAGCATTTCTGATAGCATTCTCTTGTTATTATTTTAGTCATTGTTGTTGTTGTTGTGGCCGATGCTGTTGTTTTACCAATTCCCCGAGATGTGCTATGTCTGCTACTCACGAAATATCATAAAAACCACATAAAAAAAAACGCAATGTTTCGCAACAATTCTTTTTGCCCAATTTTGACTATGTCTGCTACTGGCTCCTTAATAATCTCCTTCTAGATCAACAAAATAAATATCGATTTCACTACATTCTTTAATTTCATCGCAAAACAATTTGCAAAAACATGAGTGCATTTCTTGATGTCGTCATTGCCATGGAAAACAACATTGAACGGAATATCGGTCAAATCGACCCGGATTTTGTGCGGGGAGATAATGATGCCCAATTTTGAGCTTGTGGCCAGATTGAGCAATGGGCTGTTGTGGCTAAGAGATCCATAAAAAAACATACTATTTGAATCTGTCTTGAAATATTTTGCCGATACTCGGATAAACATGGAGTAAACACGATGATGTTTATGTTGTCATGGGGGAGGGGGGGGGGGGGAGGGAGGGTGTAGGAGATTAAAAAAATTCACCAAAATTCTAAATTAAAAAAAAAAGAGTATATTTTTCACGTGAAAGAACTGGGATGACAGCTAAATTGAGTTGCAGCGAACAAAATGGAACTTGGGGTCTCTCAAAATTTCAGATTTTGTTTAATTCATTGTTAGAGTTGAATTATTATTTATGTTTCTGGTAACAATTAATAAAATGCACCTTAATATAACTGAACCCGCACCATTTTCCACGGCAAGGTCACTGTGATCGCCTTGACACTGGTTTTTTTATATTTATATAAATGACATAATGGTGGATCTGAAAGGACAGGAGGACTTTCATTTAGTGGAACAGCCAACAGCGTTGTGCGCACCAAGAGTGTGACGTCTTGTTAGTGGATAGATTGGGCCATGCATACTATCCCTTCTTCGTGTCCTGTTTTTTTTTCAATATTTGCCTGACTTGATTGCCTTTTTATTTTCCTGATACAAAAATTAAATGTATGAAACCTTTGGAGAAAACTGGCATGTCGTCATGACCGCTAAAAGTTTCTGTATCAACTGCAGTTGCCAGTTAATTAGACGATTTTCTTCGCCACTGCCATGCCAGGTAAGCTTGCCGACCACAAAACTGCCAGATTGACAAATTGACTTTGATAAAAATCTGGCATTTGGTAAAATCTGGTACATGTTTTCTAAACGACGACGGGCACTTCATACAGAAATTCTATAAAAGTGCAAAAGAATACTTATTCCAGGCTCGGAGGTTCTATAGGGAACGGGATTTAATGACACAATTACTATATTTAAATTTACCGATGACATCAAGGGACATTCGAACTGTTCAACGCGGTGGTTAAGCACAGTTGTTATGGACTTTGTAAGGGCGATTCGAGACACAAAGATCAGCTGCACATGAAAAGTGTGTACAAAGTCCATAACTGTGCTTAACCGCCGGGTTGAACAGTTCCAATGTCCCATGACATAAATCTAAATATAGTAGGCTAACTGTGTCATTCAATCCCGTTCCCTATAGACAACTGAGATTACCCATGAATTCAGACCAAAGTAAATGAAAATGTAAGAAGCCTAATCTGGCAGTATGAAACTGTACCAACTGACAAGCTAGCCACAGAGTTGAATGACCTACTTGCAACACAACATAATGATGACAGCCACCAGCAGAGCACCCAGGGAGAAGCTGTATCCAATGGTGTAGAGAAGTCGTAGTTTGTCTCCGTGCGCCTGCAAGATCATATTGACATGCCATTTAAATCTTCCATCAGAGCTGACGTTGTCAGACAATCCAATCAACCAATAAAACAAACTAATAAAGAGTCTTTCTGCAGATTTAAGAAGACAACAACAACAACATTATACTGAGAACGATCAACACCCCCCACCCCCCCTTTCCCCGCAATAAACAGACAAACAAGCAGGGAAATTTATCACCTACGAAAGTTACAGCCAAATTCCCCTTAACCTTCACCTCCAAAACCAAATAAAAGAAAGCCCATAAAACACAAATAAACACACAAAAATGTAAACAGACACGAAAGTTCCAGGAAAAAAATGAACTATTTTCAACCACTGACATCATAATCCTACCCCCCCCCTCCCCCCTCGGTCTTTCCACACACACAAAACAATTTTGTACTAACATTATAAGGGGAAAAAAAAATCAGACCTAGGCTAGAGTGACTAAATTCTGGGGCGTGGATTAGATTATTAGAAAGTACAGCATTGGTTAAGTGGTGTGTAAACTGCAGGGAAGGTATGGTAACTCATTGTGTAGAACATACGGTAAGACAGGATAAGAATTACTTTATTATCTCATGAGGGAAATTAACAGAACGTCGAAGCGCACATACATGTTATACGTATCTAACACGTCGTTACGTAAGTATATCATGACTGAATCACAGCAAGGAACCTTAGGGAAATACGGCACATGTCATGATCAGTGGTCAAAGGGAAATAACCGAATTAATTATAGAGAGGGGGTGAAGAAATAGAACATGGGTAGTACGTCATTTGTAGATAAGGTCAAGGATGCAGACGATAACAAATTAGAATAGACGGTAAATTAGCATACAGGAAGTTTGCACCAGGAACAGAAATCTTCGTATATTGATAATAATAAGAAAAGTAAAAGTAAACATGTATATTGGTAGCTAGTAAAGAGTTAAATAAAAGCCGTTAAGGTTTAGAGGAAAGATTAGCGCCCCGTTTTACTTTGAAGAGGGGATTATATTTTCGCTTACGTCATTGAGCGTTAAAGGGCTAACCAATGAGGGTTAGCGTAGCGATCGCGATGCAGTGCAAACCGTGCGGGCAGTACTTCTTATTTCATTCTAAGCAGATTATCCACTGCGAGAGGATCAGTGAAATTCCACTTGAGAGAATTATTCTTATAACGTACAGTATGTCTGGATGAAGATCTAGTCATCGATCCATATGCCTGATTTGAGATCCACAATGCTTTTGTCCACTGTTCCCTGGCCTAGCGCCAGGGGAAATCGTGAGTAATCGAATCTCTTGATGACATTGACAATGAATAAGAAGACGAAGAGCGGGACATTTATCCTTTAGTTGAGTTTTGATGAATCTACCAGGAGTGATTGCCGGAGAATGCAAGATGCAAAGTTAATCTGTCATCCAGAGCTACAACTAGTATTAATGTATGAAATATATAACTGTGATTGAATTGTCTGGGTGAGGCTGGGAGTTGCCAGCCCATCCTAGAGTTATATTTAACTGTGCCGACGTCACTTCGACGGGCGAGACCTAGACCTATAAATTTGGATCTAAATATCTGAGATGACCTTATGTCTCCAGAGACTATAGCAGTGTATTGATTGCCATATAGTAAGCAGACCAGATCTTAGATATATAATTATTATTTAGATAATTAGCGAGAAAAGAAGTTAAATGATATTATAGGAAACCTAGAGCTAGACTTGTAATGAAGTATTATTGATTATGAAATTGATGCTGCTGATATTTATCCTTACTACATAATTAGATCTAGTCGAAATTGTTAGTGAACTTAACGTAAATAAAATGTGCCTTATTGTTGAATTTAATTCAGTTTGTTTCTTAGTAATTGGCATGGTCTGGAAGTTAAGGGTTAAATTTAATATTACTATTAGAAATATGCAGTCGAACAAACACACCAACACGACATTATAATACCATCTATAATAACAAGTGAATGGAATTATAACAGCACACATCTAGCTATCACGTCTTGTTGAGAAGAATCGCGGAGAGCAAAAACGATCTTCTGTGTATTTCTCATAAAAACCATAAAATCATTGCCGTCCATGTCAAGGTCAGACAGGTTTGTTCACGCTACCGCATGCTGTTGAAAAGTCGTGAAGGTACATGATTCTCACACTCACGTTGGACAGTAAAGAACTGTTTCCAAAAGTCTGCTATTTCCAATCTATAAAAACTACTCTGTTAGCTGATATACCGGAATATCAGTGTCTGGCTAACGGCTAGGAATAGGTGAACCTGGCGTCCATCGCCAGAACCACGTAACTGACAAAGGCAGCAGTTTTAGCAGTTTTTTGTTTTGTTTCTTTTAGCTTATTCAAACAATCAACAGTTACTGTATAACTAAAGCCACGTGTAAATGTTTTTTTCTTTTCTGTTTTTTTTTTCCTGCGGTTGAACGTATAAAAAGAAGAAACAGATTAACGAAAGAGAATTTCAACAGAATTAGACTTAATTTTCATAAATTTTAAGAGATATCGCAAGATGTGGTGATTAGAGGATGCTGTTGTTCCACATGTTAGGGGGGATGTTAGTACAAATGAGCACCTACCGCATGAAAGCTGAGATCAATGGACGGTTTGACGCAGTCTGTGAAGTTTGTCCAAGAATGGTTGACCAGTGGGTCAGGGTTGACCCACCACGTGCCGTTCTCAGTGCAGATCCTGGTGGCAAATTCTGTGGGTCAGAGACAGGTCAGACATCTTTAAGTTCATGAGCAAGGAATGGTTTGAGTGAATCACAACATGTAAGTTCTGAAGCAACTCTGTTTTCATGCAATGCACAGATACCTTTGGGAGGGGGGGGAGAGGGGGGCGAAGATAGACAGACAGAGAAGAGGGAAAGAGAGGGGCAGACAGAGTCAGAGGGACATAGAGCGAGTGAGAGAGAGAGAGACCATTAGACAGACGTACACAAAGACGGACAAAGAATGACAGAGAGAGATAGAAATAGACAGACAGAGAGGAGACAGTGAGAGAGAAAGAGAAAAGAGAGAGAGAGAGAGAGAGAGAGAAAGAGAGAGAGAGAGAGACAGAGACAGAGAAAGAGAGAGAGAGAGAAGAAAGAGAGAGAAAGAAAGAAAAAGACACACAAAGACATAAAACAAAAACTAAGAAAAAAAGACAGAATTAAATATCAGCCATTTGACGCCATTTTGAAACAGGGATTGACGTGGCAGAATGATTACAATTGATCGAGCACTCGCCCGGGCAAGGTGAGGCTTTACTTGTTTGTTTGTTTGTTTGTTTGTTGGAAAATCATTGCTTTGTCCTTCACAAATCCCCGTGGACCCAATGTCGTCATTGATCACTCTCCGTTTCTTTCTCTCAGTCCAGTGTTTTTCCCATTCTTTCCTTCACTCCATCTTTCCTCTTTCAATCCTCAAGTTTTTCCTCGGTTTAATTTCCTCACAACGTCAAAATGTTGCAAACAAAAAAAAAAAATGTATCTCACAAAGTCCCGCGTTAGGAAATCAAAACAATAACAACAACAACGACAACAACAACAACAACAACAAACGAGGGAAATGAAAATGGGACTGGGAGGACATTGCACAAAACCTGTTGTTGTAGTTGTCGTTGATGTAGTTGTAGTTGTTGTTGATGTTGTTATTCCTAACAAAGAACTCAGCAAAATACATTTTTCTTGGCCTACATTTGTGCCCAGCCTTGCTGTGATCCCACACATCTCCTGTGTGTGCGTATGTGTGTGTGAGCGGGCGCGTGTGTGTGTTTGGACATTATTCTCCCTACAGTAATTTTGCCTGATGTACTGTTGATATTTCATGGGTATCTGAACCAATCAAAGCCCAGGACAGATCAGGGGGGAGATAATCATGTGGAAAGTATGTAAAACTGGTGAGTTACGGCTCCTGAAAAATTGCAAATCCATGCAAAGTCGCTTCCTCCTTGTCATTTATGTTTGACTCATCCTTGTGTCCTCTGGTGTGTGTTAGGCGCCAGTCCAGGCCTGTCACAGTCTGCCCTTCATCTGCATAATAGTTGATCATTTTGAACGCGTGGCCTTGAACTTGTATTCAGTATGGAATACCCCAGAGACCAGAAATGAGATATTCATTAGATAGAAAGATGCTTTTCAGGATCCGTGCCGGCTGCTGTTTCCCTCTTCTCTTTCATTACTTTTCTTTATGATTATTGTTATCATACGCATTGTTATCATACGCATTGTTATCATACGCATTGTTATCATACGCATTGTTATCATACGCATTGTTATCATACGCATTGTTATCATACGCATTGTTACCCTCGCGACGTACGGAAAAAACACGGATCTAAGCGGTTTGCTACGAAGGCCGCAATCTACTTAAAAAAGATGAAAGCGTCAAGGTTGAGAATAATATTTTCTGCAACTGAACTGATAGGATTTATATGGCTTTTACTTTCCAATTGAGTTGATTTATTTTTTAGACGCGTAAAACGCTATCCTACTTATGGCGTCATTGGCCTATTTATAGGTCGGTTGTGTTTATTGGAGACCCAACGGATTGTTTAAAAAGTTGTGAAAGAAATTCACAGCCTCCCAGTAGTTCGTTTTCTGTCTAATAACTTTCCAGTCATTTATCCACAGACTTCGACTGGCTCTGTAAAAACTTAGTTTATTTCAACGTTTCATCTCCGAAAATTTCATGCACATCCTGACTTGTGCAAAACGTGTAAACATAACCTCAAAGTTACACATTCTTGAAGTTATTATTATTATTATTAATTATATTATTATCATCATTATTATTTTGGTATTATTTGTATTTCTTAATTGCTCTTTCGCCATCAAATTGTTTGTTTAGCATTTTAATCAAACATAATAACGTCATTGACGCTCATGGTGAGGACAGGCATTGAAAAAGTACTGAACTGACGCCACGGAGATTGGACAGGTTTCCTGAGCATTCTCTCACCTTATTTGTTATCATCAAATGCGCACTGCTCCAGGACTGAACCAAGACAAGAAATTCTTTCTCATGTGATTAAATTATATTTAACGTTTATACTCCAAAGGTGTCACAGCTCAGCTTTGGTTGCTGTCAATAGTTGCATCAAACTCAGGAATGCTTTAATTTGCTTTTGCATTTGTGTTTTATTTAAAATATATGGAAGTGTATATCCGTACAACATGTTGTATGGATATGGACATTGCATATATACAACATGCTTACCAAAAGCGCGACTGGTGAAGGTTTGCTGAAATAAAACTTGGTATGGTGTTTACGAATTTAAAGTGACAACACAATCATGGAATAGTCAGACGGACCTGGGGGCGTGAGTGTCTAGTCAGTTTGTATCAATGGGCGGTAGTCAGATTGACTAATCAGGCGAAAAGGGGTTGGGGTAGCCATTGGTGATCGGCGTACACTCAAGTATATTATTAGCGCAGATCACGCAATCTCCGAGCAGCTGAAGTCGGATTGTTTTGCTACTAAGCCGATTCATATTTTTAAAAACTATGCAAATTAACAAGGTCAGTAATATAGTATTCCGGTGTGTGTTCTACGTCATCGAATTGTGTGTGTTGTACGGATATGCACTTTCCATACTCGTACAACATGTTGTATGGATATGCGCTTCTAAAATACAAACATGTGTTAAGTGTACGAGACTCCCTAGGCGATGACGTGCTGTATATACATCTAATATTGTCTCATTATTATTATTAGTAATGTCCACAAATCAACCACTCTATAGAAATCATCTACACTGATGCCTCATTTTCCCCCCATTCTCATTATGGTCAGTGATATTCTCTTCCTCCGTTTTACCATCATTATTATCAACAAATAAACAACAGGAGAAACGCTCCGTACGTCACGTCGCAGGAGCAATGCCACTTTGCAACTTGTGTATTCTTCTTCAATCTCAGCTGCTAATTTCCTATTTCCCCGACAATAGATGGATTGGAATAAACCAAATAGCACGCAATCACATCCGCCAATCAACCACAAGAGAGTTCTTGCAAGGGAGAGCAATCCAACTCGCTAGATGAGATCTACATGATCATAAATCGCTCACGTTCATCAAGCAAATCACAGCTGGATCATAAACCTCTCAGCATCTTTTCTTTATCTAGAGGAATCCCAAGCTGAACCATCCATCCAATCATCAGCCCATTCAATCGTTCGTTTATGTGTCTATTTACCTTCATTCATCCATCTATCCATCCATCAATTCATCCATCGATCCATCCACCCATTCATCCATGT